>QRAM01000034.1:329364-362628 GCA_013436055.1 Halocynthia roretzi
ATCTTTTAAATAGCTTCATCCTCCATTTTCTATCACAGAGATTAACGAATGTCAGTCAAATCCATGTCAGAATGGAGGAGTTTGCGAAGACCTGGAAAACTTCTACAAGTGCAATTGTCCAAGTGGACTGACAGGAGTGAATTGCCAGACAAGTGAGTTATCATTCCATTTAGTACTACCAACCAGCATTGGGCTATTGATATATTTAAATTTTACATTATCGCTTGCAGCTATCACATTCCAATCAGCATGCAATTTTAATCCGTGCGAAAATGATGGAAAATGTATCGATCAACCTGGAAATAGTTTCAATTGTGATTGCCCTCCTGGTTTTGCCGGAAGAACCTGCGCTATAGGTAAGCATATCACTTTAGGTTGCTGTTTAATTGGTTTAAATATAATTGGATTTCATCTGTTACCTATCTCTAATTATATTTGCAGAAATTAAGGCGGAATTTTCTTGCCGCAATAGGCCATGTCTCAATGGTGGAATATGTTCTGACACTAACGTTGGATACGAATGCAAATGTATTCCTGGCTATATAGGAAGAAACTGTGAAACTGGTAAAATTCTCCATATTGCATTTGCAGCCCTTTTTTCATTATCTCTATTTCAAGATAATTGAATGAAGATTTTTGTTTAGTTGTTATAATGAAATGGTTTCTCTAATGTTTCTGAATTTTCTGTATTTTTCATTCATTAAAGAGGATAAATCGAATGTCAACATTTGTGATCCCAATCCTTGTCAGAATTCAGCTGTCTGTGAGGCTGATGGTGATAACACATACAAATGTATATGTAAAGAAGGATACTCAGGCTCACGATGTGAAAATGGTTAGTTCCTTTTCAAAATATAGTCTCAAACAGTTTGAATCAATTTACAAACACCTTCTTTCTATTCATTTCAGAAATTGACAGGTGCGATTCAAACCCTTGCCTCAATGATGCCAAATGCATAAATGCAGTTGTCGATTTTGAATGCATCTGTTCTCCTGGCTATGAAGGGAAAAGATGTGAAACTGGTATGGAATTGCTCAATTATATTATCAAGATCTGAAAATAAAAAAATTTAATTGCAACCCCAGTGGACATCAGATTTTTAATAGTTTTTTTTTCCTGTGTCTTTGGTTATTAGATGTTGATGAATGTGATCCTAACCCTTGTATAAATGATGGAACATGCTTCGATAATGTCAAAAGTTTTCAATGTCAATGTAAAGAAGGATTTACTGGACCAATTTGTGATATAGGTTTGGAATTTTCTCTTTCAAATCTCTCCTCATTCTAACCATGTCTTCATATAATATTGAAAATTTAAAACTTTCAGATATTGATGATTGTGTACCAAATCCATGTAAAAATGGATCTCAGTGCCTTGATCTGCCTAATGATTATTCATGTATTTGCACTGCTGGGTATGAGGGGAAAATCTGTGAGACAAGTGAGTGAATTTGTTGTTGAATATTAAAAGTGGCAACTTGTATTTCTTTGTTTGTTTTCAACCACAATTATAAATCATGTTATATTACTACATTAAATTCTATTGCTAATTTGATAACAGATATCAATGATTGTGCTCCTAATTCATGTAAGAATGGTGGAACATGTATTGATCTCATTAATGGTTTTCAATGTTCATGTGCTGATGGATTTGCTGGAAAAAATTGCACTGAAAGTAAGATCTACCTTTCACTTGTTTATAAAATATATAAAGTCTATAATAGAATAATTATATTATCTCATAATAGATATCGATGATTGCTCTCCAAATCCGTGCCAAAATGGTGCCACTTGCAAAGATTTAGAAAATGATTTCGAATGTCTATGCATTGATGGATTTTTTGGAAGAGCTTGTGATAAAAGTGAGATTTCAGTGTTCAGTTATTGTATTTTAGACTAGACAAAATCGATTGAATGTTAACCTTACCTTTGAATCTTTATTCACAACAGATATAGATGATTGTTCCCCTGACAGCTGTAAAAATGGCGGCACTTGTATAGACCTCGTCGATGACTTTGAATGTTCTTGCCTTGACGGTTTTGCTGGGAAGACTTGTAATGAAAGTATGTAAATACTTTAATGTATGTTTGTTATCATGTGTGTCAATTATATTTACTGCTATGTAATTATGACCATTTAATTAATTAGTTTAACGATTGGTCGTAAATGTTTAACACATTATCTTTATGGATCGTATTTTTCGTAGCTATCTATGGCAATAATTATAATACTGTAATGTAAATAATAAGGTTTCAAAATTATGAGGTGATTCAATTCATTTCATTGAAATAGATATAAATGAATGCTCATCCAGCCCATGCATAAATGGAAAGTGTCAGGATCTGGTAAATGGATACAAATGCAAGTGCACCCCAGGATATAAAGGCATTCATTGTGAAGAAGGTAAATAGCCTAAAAAGCCAATTTTATAGTTTTATTACCAAAATATTATATTTAATATATTTATATTATTATTAAATTAGGTCTACAGATATTGATATTATGAATTGAGACTAGTTTTTCTATGTAGAATGTCAACACAAAACTCAGTAACAAAAGCTATGAATGGATTTTACAGATATCAACAACTGTATTCCCAATCCCTGCAAAAACTATGCAGAATGTGAAGATTTAGTTGACGGACACAAATGCATTTGTAAACCTGGCTACACCGGACCCCTGTGTGAAACTGGTATGACTGATCATGTACTCACAATGAAATACTACATCACATCATACAGAATAATCATAGCATATGATTACTTTAAGATATTGATGACTGTACTCAAAACACCTGCTTGAACAATGGAAAATGTGAAGACCGAGTGAATGGATATTTCTGTCAATGTCAACTTGGATACACAGGAAAACATTGTGAAAAAGGTTCATGTCCCATTCTCAACATGATTAAAAATAAATATAAAACATTGCATTCAAGATATACACTTTAATATTGCCAGACTAGTAAACTGACAATATCCTGCTTTCCTTCTTTGCAGATGAAGACAACTGTGGTCCTAATCCTTGTGTTAACAGCATCCAATGTATAGATAAAGTCAATGATTATGAATGCAAGTGTAATTCTGGGTATAAAGGGAAGAACTGTCAAATTGGTGAGTGGTACTATTACCATATTTCACCAATAATTCCTCTGATTATTTTAAAATTACATTCAACACAATATACCTGGTTAATTTTCCTCCAGAAATCAATGATTGCGATTCAAATCCATGTCGGAATGGTGCAGAGTGTATTGATCAAGTCAATTCATACAAATGCAGTTGTCGTCCAGGATACTCGGGTCTTCAGTGTGAAAGAGGTTAGATATAACTAGAAAAAGATAACTTGTGGCTTTACACTGTAGACTATTATTGAGTGGATTTCATATTTATTTTGTACTGAATTTGATCATGAATTTATGTTTTTTAGACATCGATGAATGTGAAAGCAACCCTTGCATTGACAATTCTGAATGCATTAACTTGATTGCTAAATACAGGTGTAGATGTCTACCTGGGTTTTCTGGTAAAAGTTGTGATGTTGGTGAGCTCTGCCCTATGTTTATTCACCCATCATATACATTCCTTTATATTTGTTACTGAATGTTCCTATATTGCCATATCACTTTATATTCTATATAATTTCCAGATTTCAATGAATGCACATCGAATCCCTGCAAGAACACTGTAGAATGTGTTGATCTACGAAATGACTATGAGTGCTTATGCAAAGTTGGATACGAGGGGAAAAACTGTGACGTTGGTAAGTGGTGACTCGATAAATGGCATTTTAATATTATTTCGATAAACGAAAAAATATCCCCCACGTTGACTTATATTTTTCTTGCTATTTCAGGCGTGAATAACTGCAACCCGAATTCATGTAAGAATCAAGGGGTTTGTGTGGATTTGAAGGATGATTTTACCTGTAAATGTCCAACAGGATTTGGAGGAAAAACTTGCAATATAGGTATGTACATTGTGCTTAGTTTATGTTTAGTTATGTTGAAGAGGGTTTGTTTCTTTTTTACCAACTACGGTCCTTCTTATTTAGAAATAAATGACTGCATTGTAAATCTATGCATAAATGGAGGAAAGTGCACAGATTTGATTGCTGATTACAGATGTGATTGCCCTGTTGGGTTCATAGGAAGAAATTGTGAAATAAGTAAATACTTATATATTGCCAATTTTTCTCCTAATATGTCATTAGTTTGACCCGCAACATGGACCTTCAAGATTATATCAAACTTTCTTACAGATATAGATGACTGCAATCCAAATCCATGCCTCAATGAAGGCTCTTGTGCGGACAAAATCGATGACTTTATGTGCGACTGCAAGGCTGGCTTTATGGGAAAGACATGCAGCAATGGTAAAGATGCAGACTCTAATATTTTATAATATTCAATCAATGATCGGATTCTTTAACTTTATATATGTGATTTATCTTTTAGAGATAAATGAATGCAAGCTTAATCCATGCCTTAATGATGGTGTTTGCACGGATCTTCTTAATGACTACGAATGTGATTGCGTACCTGGATATACAGGGAAAAACTGTGGAAGAGGTGAACTAATGCTTTATTTTATATACAATAATTTTGAGCATGGAAAACATAGTTTTGTCTGAAATTCTGATCATGTTCCTGGGAAATGAGAATGCTAGAAACTTGTAAACATGCTATCAAACCTAGTGGATGGTATGAGATTAATTTAATTCTACCCTCTACTCTTGCTTCTAGATATCAATGAATGTTCAGATAAGCCATGTAAGAATGGAGGAAAATGTGTGGATCAAGTGAATGGATATACTTGCGTTTGTAAAGAAGGATTCAATGGAGAAAATTGTCAAATTGGTTTGTATTTTTAAAGATTCATATCACTTTAAAATTATTAGGCCATGTGTTCATCAGTACAGATAATTGCATTTCCCAGACATTGATGAGTGCTTGAAATCTCCATGCATAAATGAAGGGATTTGCATGGATGCTGTTAACGGGTACTACTGCAACTGCGAAGATGGATATACTGGAAAGGATTGTGAAACAGGTATATTTTCTATTTCCGTCCATCTACTATATTTCTACTATCTAAACAGAGTATTATTATTTATACTCTTAGTATTTATGATATTACTTTATCTTATGCTTGCAGATATCAATGAATGTGATACGGAACCTTGCAAAAATGATGGAATATGCACAGATTTAAAGAATGATTATGAATGTGAATGTAATAAAGGATTTTCTGGCAGAAACTGTCAAATTAGTAAGTGCTGCATCTGGATGAACAAGTTGTTACCTAGACTTCATCTCATGAAGCAAATAATTCACAATTTTATATAATACTTCTTATGTATAATATCCCATATATATTCTCGTCTTATATCTCTAGACATAGATGAGTGCTCTTCAAATCCATGTTTACATGGAGGAAGATGTGAAGATTTAATTGCTGGATTTAGATGTTCTTGCATTCCTGGATACAGAGGAAAACGTTGTGAAACTGGTAAGGCTGAATAATTACCATAATAGAACAGCATGTGCTGTGTCCAAGGATTAAAAAGTTTTTTACAAAATGAAACAGACTAATAAATTTCTTTTACTCAGACAATAATGAGTGTGAATCAAATCCATGCAAAAACAAAGCAGCCTGCACTGACTTGATCAATGATTACAACTGTGAGTGCGTGGATGGATATAACGGCAAGCAGTGTCAATTTGGTAGGTTTCTGTAACATTACAGTACTTTGTTTTCAAACAAAATATCTGACCCTGCTTTACACTCTATCATGAAATTTTATTAAATTAGAGATTGATGACTGCATTGGAGATCCGTGTGAGAATAAAGGAAAATGCATAGATTCAGTGAATGATTTCCAATGCTTCTGCACTGCCGGATATACTGGGAAAACATGCGGAATAAGTTGGTTGCACGATTACGGATATAATATGTATAGAATGATATAGTTGATCCAATGAATTTTTATTGTTTTTAGATATTGACGAATGTGAACCTCGGCCTTGCTTGAATGGTGCAGACTGTCGTGATGGGGTTAACAATTATGAATGCATTTGTCCAAATGGATATGATGGGAAGAATTGTCAGATAGGTATTTTGCACTTGATTTCATATTTGTATATAAATGCTATATTTAAAAACATTTGTAAGTAATTATTAGTATCACTATCGAATTTGATATAGATATAGATGAATGTGAATCGAATCCATGCTGGAATAGCGCAGTGTGTAAAGATCTTGTAAATGGATACCAGTGCAAATGCTTACAAGGATTCGAAGGGAAGCTCTGTGAATATGGTATTCTAATAAAATATGTCAGCATTATAAATGTTACCTGTTATATTAACAATTATAATTAATCCTGTTTTCCTTTAATGTAGACATTGATGATTGCAGCCCAAATCCTTGCTTCAATAATGGTGTATGCAAAGATCAAGTTAATGATTTCTTCTGCAAATGTAAACTTGGTTATGTAGGAAAGCAATGTGAAACAGGTTTGTGTGTTAAGCTTCACTTAATAACATACTGGACCATTTCTTAAATTTTCAATAAACTAAAAAAAAATGTTTTAATCAATTTCAGACTTTAACGATTGTGAACCAAATCCATGCGTTAACGCGGTCAAATGCCTTGATCAAGTGAACGATTACAAGTGTCGATGTATTGCTGGATACAGAGGGAAAAACTGTCAAATTGGTAGGCTGTACTGTACTTAATTGTAATTACCTACATACACATTCAGATAGGTCATTTAAATGATGCTGTTTATTTTCAGATATCGACGAATGCAATTCCAATCCATGTGATAATTATGGAGTTTGTTTGGACTCACCGAACTCGTACAAGTGCGAATGTAAATCAGGGTTTACAGGCAATAACTGTCAAATTGGTAAGGGTATTACAATTTCAATTTTATACAATATACTAGCCGGGGGGCAGTGGGAATTTAGTTCAAGAATCGTGAAATACACTCCGCTGTAGAATTTGAATTTCAACAGTATTAATCTGAGAATCTGTAATCCAAATTCCCCATAATATCCATCCATAATATCTATGACATTCTAAATCTTTTTACTACAGTCACATGTGACATAGTGTAATATACATACTTCAATATAACAAGAAAATCAACAAATAATCTATTTTTATGAAGATATCAATGAATGTGAGACAGGACCTTGTACAAATGGTGGGATATGCACTGACTTGATTGGCAGTTATAAATGCAACTGTCAATCTGGTTATTCTGGTGTCAACTGCGAACTAGGTGAGTGGTTGTCTTCAAAATCTTTCCTGTTTTCTTATGGCATTTCATTCGTAATAATATTTTCATTAATCTTCATCGAATCTGATGTCTTCTCTAGATATTGATGAATGTACATTTAATACATGTAAGAATGGGGCGACTTGCATGGATTTGCTGAATGACTATCAATGCTTGTGTGATGCTGGGTATACAGGAAAAAATTGTGAAAGTGGTAAGTATTATACCTTCATATCATTAGTTGGCAAAATGGCTATTAAAAACATTCAATTATTTTATAAACTGTTTTTTTTCCTGAAATTATTGATATAATTTTAATGATTCATATTATATTACTCTTATAGATATAAATGATTGTACTCCAAATCCATGCATGAATCAAGGCAAATGTGTGGATAGAGTAAATGATTTTAGATGTGATTGTATCAAAGGATTCAAAGGCAAAAAGTGTCAGATTAGTAAGTACAGACTGTAGTTTCAATGTGGAATAGTTTAAATGTTATAGCAAGTAATGTAGTAAAGTAAACAACATTACCTTGAAATGAATTTTGGAATAAATGGGATAAGTGACTTGTTGACTTTGTTTCAAGATATTGATGATTGTAATCACAATTTTTGTGAGAATGGTGCGTCATGTAAAGATCTGATAGATGGATACAAATGCGCTTGTCCGAATGGATATGATGGAACGAACTGTGAAATCGGTAAGTTGAAATATACTAAGAAATTTACTGTTAAGTTAACATCAGTAAGAGGTTTCTTTAGTTATGCACTTGTAAATTTTTATCAATTTGCAATAGAGCTTCCATACTATTTTACCTTCATGTTCAAGTAATTTTTCCTTTGAATGCTCGCTGAAGCTAAACCATTAAATTTCCAAATAATTTTCAATATATAGATATAGATGACTGTAAACCAAACCCTTGCCTCGAAGGAAGTTCATGCATCGATGGAATTAATGATTTTACATGTGAATGCAGACCTGGATTCAAAGGAAAAACTTGCAGTAATGGTAACTACTATCAAGATAAAAATTTCTAATCAATAGATAGTTAGTTTATAAATATTATTATTTCATATAATGATCTTATGTTCATCTCACATTACTTTAATGCAGAGATAAACGAATGTAAGCTCAATCCATGCCTGAATGATGGTGCTTGCGAAGATCTACTCAATGATTATAAATGTCTATGTAAACCAGGGTATACTGGAAAGAAGTGTAAAATTGGTATACCAAGTTATTTGCTTTTAACAAATAACATTTTTGCCGATTATATTTTACACTCATTGTATTGCATCCACATTTGATAATCAGAAATTGATGAGTGTCTATCAAACCCTTGTACAAACTATGGCAAATGCAGTGATAAAGTCAATGGATATGAGTGTGACTGTCAGGATGGATACACGGGGACAAGGTGTGAGGAAGGTAAAAATGGTAGTTATAAAGCAAGAATTTTATTTTGAAGTATCCTGATATACTTGAGCAATAGAGGCAATGTAATCATTAGGAAATGAAATATGGTATGCTATTATCTAGATATTGATGAATGCCGCTCATCACCCTGTGAAAATGAAGCAGAATGTTTTGATTTAGTCGACGGATATCGATGTCAATGCAAAGAGGGGTATACTGGGAAAAACTGCGAAACTGGTAATTCGCTTCTTATGTACATGTATATTCAACCTATTCTATTTTAATGTTAATAAACCAGACCTAACTTCTTATTTGTCTTACATTTGTTCAAACTACTTACAGATATAGATGACTGTTTCGCAAATTCTTGTTTCAATGGTGGTATTTGTGTTGATCTTCTCAGCGATTACAAATGCAACTGCAAAGAAGGTTTTTCCGGGAAGAATTGTGATGTTGGTGAGGACATATAACCATCAATATATTTATCATAGATATAGATACTATTTGCTACCGTTTATCCACAGCCAGATATTATAATTTTTAACTTAGTTTTATAGGTATGCACTTATTTTTATTTTACCTTTCAACTGAAGTATGTTCACTTTCAGATATAGATGACTGTTTTCTTCAACCTTGCATGAATAAGGGATCTTGTCACGATCTTATAAATGGCTTCAAATGCATGTGTCCTTTGGGATATGATGGAAGAACATGTGAAATTGGTAAGGATGATAAATAGTAGTATGATATAGAATATACCATTAACCATAGTGCAGATCTGTTTATGCTCCCATGTTGCTATATCCAATGAATTCTACAATTTTTTAATATTCGTTGAAATTTTCTTAGATATTGATGAATGCACATCATCACCATGTAAAAACGGAGGCGTTTGTTATGATCTGATTGGTTCCTACACTTGCAGCTGTGTGGATGGTTATAATGGCAAACATTGTGAAATAGGTAATTGCAGCTTTGCTCACTAGCCAGTGGGAATAGATAGATGTATGAACTTTTATTATATCCTATAATCCTATTTCAGATGTGAATGAATGTGAACTGAGCCCATGCAGAAACGGTGCCAAATGCACTGATCTTGTGAATGATTATTTTTGCACCTGCCCACCTGGTTTTTCAGGAAAGAGATGTGGCAATAGTAAGTCTTTTACCACCATATTTAAATCCTTTATTTCTTCAAAATAATAAAATAAATAATAAAATAATTTAGTTTTCTCTCTCCATACTTATTACAATAACTCTTGCAGATATTGATGAATGTGAAAATCTACCTTGCTTGAATGATGGAGAATGCATAGATGGAAGAAACAGTTACAAATGTGAATGTTCTGATGGATATACTGGGAAGAATTGTGGAATAGGTATTTAAGGAGTTTAAGGAGTTCTTTGTTTGTCTTTGATCAACTCATTACTGCTATTCAGGTGTATTTTATCAACGTTATTTTACCACATAGATATTGATGAATGTAAATCGAGTCCTTGTAAGAACAATGGAAAGTGCATAGACAAGGTCAATGGCTACCAATGTAAATGCAGGCCTGGTTTCAGAGGCTCCAATTGTCAACAGGGTAAGTTCTATTTAAAACCCTACCCAGTGGAAACTTGCTAATGTAGTGTAGACTTCTTATCTGTGTACTACCATTTATTTTATACTTACCTTCAACAGACATTGATGACTGTGTTCCCAGTCCATGCCTTAACAGTGGAAAATGTCAGGATAGAATCAATGACTACTTCTGCAAATGTTCAGCTGGTTTCATTGGCAAAAATTGTGAAATAAGTAACCAGATAATTTTTATTGAATTCATTGTTTCCCTTGATAAATGATATCATTTTTTATCCATATTTTGTGCAGACGTTGATGATTGTAATCCTAATCCTTGCTTCAATGGTGGAAAATGCATCGACAAGATCAATGATTACAAGTGCAGATGTCTGGCTGGATTTAAAGGAAAGAATTGTCAGATAGGTGAATAACAGCGTTGGATTTATGTTGCAATTAAACTAGCTATAGAAAATTCTTCTCTATTTGTTATTTAAAGAAAGTCTTTTCTGGTAATTCTACTCACAGACATCAATGAGTGTTTGTCAGATCCATGCCAGAACCGTGCACAATGTCGGAACTTGATAAATTCGTATCAGTGCAAATGTATGCCTGGGTATGCCGGTATTAATTGTGAAACGAGTAAGTTCATTCGAGGTTATGAGTGAAACATCATAAATTCAATACAATTTCGAATTCAATAAAATATATGTGTACACTTGTAATAGATACTGATGAATGCCAATCAGAGCCATGTCTGAATGATGGGAGATGCATTGATGAGATTGGCAGTTACAAATGTGAATGTCAAGGTGGATATTCAGGTGTCAACTGTGGCATTGGTAACTAGACATAATATAATCAATATTGATTTTAAAAATGCAAATTGGTAATGAAATAGAATTTCCCAATGCACAATATATTTAGATATTGATGAATGTGATGGAAATCAATGCAAAAATCACATCAAATGTGTCGACTTAGTGAATGACTATCGTTGCATCTGCATAGATGGTTACAAAGGGAAACATTGTGACACAGGTATGATTTAAATATGTGATAAAATATGTGTGTTTTAAATAGCTGCATTTTCTAAAATTAATTGAGAGTCACCAATATGTATAAGTGTTTATAAGTGATGATATGTATCATTGAACTGACACCATTCTGATTTATTTTCAGATATAAATGATTGTGTGACAAATCCATGTAATCAAGGACGTTGTATTGACTTATTAAATGATTTTCAATGTGAATGCTTCAGTGGATACAAAGGAAAAATCTGTGAAATAGGTATATTCAATGTAAAATCATGAATTGATCTCTTGAAAGCCAAGATTTCTTGTCTTATATATCTTTGTTATTGAAGATATTGATGAGTGCGCTTCGAATCCATGCATGAATGGTGCGATATGTGATGACTTGATCGATGGATACAAATGCAAATGCCAACCTGGATATGTCGGACGAAATTGTGAAATTGGTAATCAAATGAAAAGTATTGATGAACAATCTTATAATTACTTGCATCTCACTACTCTCAATGGACAAATATACCATACCTAATTTTAACTTTGAAATATTGATATTTTATCTACAGATATTGATGATTGTGTTCCAAATCCATGCTTACAAGGAGGCATCTGCATTGACAAAATTGATGATTTTAAGTGTCAATGTCAATCTGGATATAAAGGAAAAACATGCGGCAACGGTAATGCTGTTTGAATTCCAGATCTGCTACTAGTCTCAATGCAATTTTAGAATTTCAATACTCAATAATACAAGATTTCATATTATAACAAAACTACATTTTTACTAGAAATCAATGAATGTAGATCGAATCCCTGCCAGAACAATGGTGTCTGTAAAGACATGCTTAATGATTACCAGTGCATATGTAAACCTGGTTATACTGGAAAGAACTGTGACACAGGTATGCAGTATTGAATAGCATCTCTTATTATATTCTCTTTATTAAAATCTAATCTCAATATTTTACTAATGCTTGACCATATTCCATACCTAAATTAACCAGTTAACAAATGCCAACTAATCATTGTATCAACACAGATATGGATGAATGTGTCATTAATCCTTGTCAGCATGGAGGAAAGTGTCAAGACCAAGTTAATGGATATAGCTGTATTTGTGATAAGGGATACACTGGAATGAACTGTGAAATAGGTAAAAATTTCTAAACTTGATATAATTTTTATTTTCTGTGGTATATATATTAGCATTATGCTAATGGTTTGTATTTCATACATAATAAATGTATGCATATTTTTCTTAGATATAGATGATTGTCAAAGTCACAAATGTCAGAATCAAGGCAAATGCATTGATGCAGTGAACAGCTATAGGTGTCAATGTCTGGCTGGTTTTACGGGAAGGGATTGCGAAATTGGTATTGTAATCTCTACCTTATTTTCCTACCTTACCTTTTCACTAACTATAATCTTATCTACATTGAAAGAAGAGTAAATTATTTAGTTTTAATACAGTATGCATATTTATTATTTTTTCAGAGATTGATGAATGCCTTTATAATAAGTGTAAGAATGATGCCAGGTGCATTGACCAATTGAATAGTTATGAATGCAGATGCAAAGATGGATTTTCCGGGAAATATTGCCAGATTGGTAATAGCTAAGGAGGCATTTCTCATTCTAAAAAGGAGTAAATCTAAGTTTTTTTGTTGATTTCTACACTCTACATTTATTCTGACAGATATAGATGAGTGTTTCAGCAATCCCTGCTTGAATGATGGAATATGCAATGATCTGATAAACAGATATCGATGCACATGTATAGCAGGATTCAGGGGAAGGAACTGTCAAATTGGTAATTTTTTTGATGTAGTCTTCAATATTATGGAATTATTTTTTATTTTTAATTCAGTATGCTACAGTTATATTGTCAGATAATTATACTAAATATTCTAGATATCAATGAATGTGAATCTGATCCATGTAGAAACGGAGCACAATGCTTTGATATCGTCAATGGTTACCAATGCGATTGCTTGGTCGGGTTTGAAGGAAGGCAGTGCGAAAATGGTAATCGGAACTTTGGCTAAATAGTTGGAATGAATTTTCAGCTTAAAATCCAAGCTGATTATTAAACATTCTAAAAATTTCCAAAGTGAACAATATTAACAAGTTTTCTCATGTTTAGATATAAACGAGTGCAATCCCAACCGGTGTCAGAATTCTGCCAAATGTACAGATCTAATTAATGATTATCAGTGCATTTGTCCTCCTGGATTTACTGGTAAAAGGTGTGGAATTGGTAAGTTACTTCTACTGGTAGTAATATTCATACTTAAGATGCATAAGATAAGATTTAATTGTTATTCCCATGATTTTTGTTCATTGGAGATATGTTGAACAAATCCCTACTTTGATATACATTAGTTCAGATTGTTATTGATGGTGAACTATTTTTCAGATGTTGATGAATGTTCCACTCTACCTTGCCAAAATGGAGCAGAATGTCTAGATAATATCAATGACTATGATTGTGTATGCGCAGTGGGATATTATGGAAAAAATTGTGATATAAGTTAGTAATGCGTTATGTTTGTGATATTATATTTTGCATACATCTTAATAGAACTGTGAATGCTAACATTTTGTGTAGAAAGGTAGAGTTACTAAAAGTTAGGTCACACTTGACACGATGATCATTTCTGATGAATTTCAGACATTAATGATTGTAAATCAAATCCTTGCCTGAACAATGGAATTTGCATCGACCTGGTCAACGAGTATAAATGTGAATGCATACCTGGGTTTGATGGGATACATTGTGAACATGGTAAGTAATGCATGAGTAGAAATGAGAGTGAGCATGTTGCTTCAGTGATGAGCTGTATTGTGAAGGATTTCGAGTAGTGTACTGCTGCATGATCTGTGATTGCAGATTTCATACTTTTTTGTTTGTAATTTTGATGTTGTCATGTAGGGTTGACGGAATTGTATCGGTAATTTTGTTTATGTCATGTATCGTATTGAAAAAACATATAATAATACTTTTATATATGAAATGTGAAGGCAGATCTACTCACTTGAAATGAACCTTCTGATTCTTCACTTGTTAAATAGTTGATTTTGTTTGAAGTATTTGTTTGATGTTGCATGTGTTACTCTGATTGATTTTTTTTGCATAGACTTATATTTGTGTCGACCAAATCCATGTGTCTTGGCCGGTACATGCGAAGGCATAGTTAACAATTTCCTATGCCAATGCAATCCAGGTTACGGCGGAGAACACTGTGAAATTAGTGAGTGCCATATTACTGTAGTTAATAATATACATTGTGTAGCAGTGATTCTCAAAAGAGAAGCCTCTAGGGGAGGAATTTGAAACATAAATGGACGAATTATTATTGCCAGGGATCTACTATATATACCTGCTTAGTTTGCATTTAGATTAGACTGTTTCTAAAGCATGTTTGTGTTGTTTATGAATATTTACGGTGTAGCATTAGGTTTGTAGCATTGGCTTTACCATGTCATCAGTTTTGGGTGAGTTTCTCAATGTTGGTTTTCTTAAGAATCAATATAAGCAATGAATATAGGGTAAATATAATTATAATATACAGCCATTTATTCCCACATGCCTCCAGATAAAATAAAGTTCTCAGTGTAAATTTACCGAAATTTAATTTATGTTTTCAAAATAATATCTTACAATTTCAAATGTCAGATATTGATGAATGCCAATCGAGTCCATGTCTTTATGGAGGAAATTGCGTTGATGATGTGAATGGTTACACCTGTGAGTGCATTGATGGCTACGATGGAGTCATATGTGAAACAGGTTTTCTATTGTTAATGTGTTTTGAATATATTCTATTTGATGTGAAGTGGATAAATACAAAAGTACTATTTGAAAATGGTATATATTTAACTGCAGCATAAATATTAAAAGTTTATTTACTTCAACATTTTATAGACATTGACTACTGCATCCTTACGAATCCGTGTAAGAATGATGGAAAATGTACTGACAGTGACAGCACAAATTACATCTGTGAATGCGTACCAGGTTATACTGGACAGATGTGTGAGACAGGTGATATATTATTATTATTTTCCATCAAATATGTTTTATCGATAAAGTCATGTTAATCCTATTTCAAATGTTCTGCTCGAATGTATATAATTAGCCACTAGTTGCCAAATGAGAATCTGAAAAAGGCTTTAAAAGAGCTTATACTAGTGTATCTATGAAATTTAATAATCCATCCTTAACCACTGTGACTCTATGTACCATATGTTTTGATCTGTAGTGAAATCTTAGTGCCATATTGTTTAAAGATATATTTATATATTTCCCACAGATATCAATGAATGCGAACCAAACAATTGTCAGAATGGAGGTCTTTGTAGAGATCGTGTTAATGGATATGAGTGTGATTGCACAGAAGGTTTCGAAGGAGGACAATGTGATATCGGTAATTTAAATTAATTTTAATGAATTGTCAATGTCTTAATTAGGGCCAGATTATCCATTAGGCTGTTCAGATTGAAGTTCACAGGTCCCGAGGTAATAACGGCCTGCATGCAATCAAAAATTACCTGAAAAAATATAGCAAGGGTTCAAGGTATAGGTTACCTGACCCTGCTTAAAACAACTATGTATAACTTATTTTTTTCCCTTCTAGATATCAATGAGTGCATTCCAAACCCATGCATTAACAGTGGTTTGTGTGAAGATTTGGTAAATGATTTCAATTGCAAATGTGATGATGGATTTGAAGGAAAATTATGCGAAATTGGTAAAAAAAATAGAATTTTTTGCTTTACAGATAAGTAAATTGTGGCGAAAATGAAAATGGCGAATCCTACTATATCATATATCAAACATAATAAGTATATACACAATTGGTTCTTGTTATTTTCCACAGACATTGATGAATGTGCTTCTAATCCCTGCAAAAATGATGCACACTGCAGTGACTTTGTCAACAGATTTATATGTGAATGTGTTCCTGGATACAAAGGAGTGAATTGTGAAATAGGTATGGTGTGGTATTACATTACTGTATTGCCATGTCATGGTAAATAAAGGTTGGGAGTAATTAAATTATAATAACTAACAGCAACGTCCTCTGGGCAGTAGCAAATCCAGCCTTGGCGTTTTATATGCTAAAATGTCGTGCAACAATACATACAGAAATTTTAAATGTAACTGTGGTGACGTCGGTTGGGAAAAAAATCCTGCTTGCCCAATCCACTATGATGTACAACATTGTGGAAATCTAAAGTTAATTTTGACTTTTCATGTTTGCTAGAATTCTTTCCCCCACTCATACAGACATTTATTCTGATATTTTTCCTACTCCAGAGGTTATTAATTGCTCACCAGACAAATGCCAAAACGGAGGTCTATGTGTTAGCGAGGGCGGGGGTTATCGGTGTGAGTGTTCCACTGGATATAAAGGAGAAAATTGCGAAGAAGGTAAATCTCGAACTGCTATGTTGAAATTCTAACAGGAAACTAGCTTCTATCTAAAACCAAACCAAATTAACAACATTTCCACATGGGAACTGCAATACTTGAACTTATCGATGTTTTTTCGTATTTTATTCCAGATATTGATGAATGTAGTGAATTGGAAAACAATTGCATTATTTGCATCAATAGCCTAGGCAGTTACGACTGCACTTGCGAATTTGGATTACAAGAAGGCGAATTGTGCAGTAAGTAATATTTGTGCTTCATACCTATGAAAAGGGTGGCCTTTTTTCTCAGTGCTATCGTGCTATCTAGTATCGCTTGCGGTACTCACGTGTCACGCACCAAATTTTTTTGTAATTATTTTGGATATTTATTCAACATGTTACACAAAAGCCTAATGAGATTAGGGAACAACATACTTGTAAATCGTAGATCGAAGTGATGGTACAATGTCACGCAACTACTTGTAGCAGATGGCTTCATTTTCAGTTGCTGCGTATCGCCTTTTCCTTCAGTACAATATTTCACTCTCTTGTCTTTTGTAGATTGGAATGTAGTGTCGCGTGATTTTGACGACAAGAAAACCTATCGGGCCATTAGTGACACACGAGCAAGCAGCATTATCGAAGCTGATCAAATATGCAGATCTCTTGATCCGGACGCGCGTGTCGCTTCCATCCCTCCAGGATTCCGTCCGCAGTTGTACACGCGAGTTTTGAACAGAATTCCATTAATGTCTCAGCGCTACTTATGGATCGGTGTGCGTGCTACAGGTTTGTCTTATTTACCGTCACACATTTACTTGTAATACATCATTATCGGATGTGGTTACACGAGGAAAAAAATCGAATTTGCGTCGGAACTGACTTACAAGTGTGATGTGGTGTATCGCTAAAAATATGAGTGTAGGAACGCGCATTGAACAATTTTATTGAGATGTTAAGGTACATTGGGTTGTTTGAGGTCAAACAATTACATTAGGGAAGGCATTCCTGCTTACGTCATACTAACCGTGGGTGGGTCAATGATAATAGTGATATGTATATATCATGATTCACACTTAATCTCACTGCTTACAAGTGCACCATAACGGTAGATAGAGGTCTCCATTAGCCCCTTTCCCATCTATCATTGGTGGCAAAGAGATCAGAAGCTCGAATATGCATCGTCTCGTAATTGTTCCTTAATTTAGTTAATTGACCTCACAATTTCACCTTTGCCATTTTTGTCCAAGCTAAGGAGTTTGCATAGTTTATTACGACTACTTATTAGAAGACTACTTACTAATTAGAAGTAAATGGAGCTCCACCTTGAATTATCATAGTACTCGAGTCTATGGCCATCTCGAGTAAAAAAATCAGTATATACAGTATTTACTCAAGTATATCATTTATTTATACGTAATAATAATGCTGTGCTTAATATTCAGGAAAAGGATTGGTGTATACGTCAACAAACGAGCCCGTTCTGGTCCCAAATTTTGATTCCGATCAAGGTTCGGCAGAAGGTTGCGCTGTCATTGATCTTGCAGATAGATTGAGTTACAGATGGAAGTTGCTACCGTGTCAGGGTGTCGTCGTTCGGCTCCCCGTGCTCTGTGAAAAACCGTTCACGGCCTCTTCGATTTACGACTATTTCTATTACTAGGTAATGTATTGGCTATTTATTTCTTTTTTTTCATCCATAATAATGCAGAACAGGTTTTTTCTCTATTTCTTCGATCGCTGTGTTTGAGAAAAGCCGAGTGCTCTATGTGGATATTACTCATAGATTCACGCCGTTATGCTGTACATAAAATCATTCTCTATAGCCTTGGAAATTGATATTTCTAATTAAAGGCCTGTAGTTATAGAAGAAGTGAACAATTTTATCACCATGAAGGATGGCCTGAAATGATGAAGGCATTGGGCGAATTTGAGTCCTAGAAATGAATTCGGGTGGATAACGCACTAACTATTTATGCCTTATCAAGTACTGTAATAACATGATTAATACATATAATTTTACTAATACAGTATTTCCAATAATGAAAGTACATGTATCTGTATCTTCAATAATTTAATCTAATTCAACCTTTTCTTTTTCATCAATTTTTAAGTAGTGTAAATTATCTTATTAATTATGCTTTGTTTCGTTTATGTTACTTTCTTTTATTTTTATTTACCTCAAAATTGTTTTGAGTTGATTTACTCGCTCAAGTTTTTTAAATAATTTTATTGCCCAAAGCAGCCAACCTCAAAATAATAAATTAAATAGTTACAGTAATACAATTTTATTTATATTTTTAAACATATTATGTAAATAACAATATTGCATAACAGCTTCAGGTAATCTTCGGTAAACTCTATAGCAGTTTCTGTGAAAAGAAACTTCAACCCAATAATCTTGAGAGCCCTCGGTTAAAATCAGTTCAAAAAGAATAATGAATTATCTACTCATGTGATTTAATTATATATTCCTCGCAATATCTTATTTACCTTTTCCGCGCAAGTGACACGGCGATACCGAATTTAAAAAAACAAAGCCGTACTGTTGTTATTCACGTACCGTCTGGCCCTAATTCGGAAATGAAGTTGTGGAAACTAATTAAGGTAGATTGATAAAACACAGTTGGTTTTCCTCATTAAAATTAATGGTAATTAGATCACTGAGAGTTCGCCTAACGAGGATTTCTTCAGGGACCCATTACTCTTGCAAACGTCGTTTTCCACAAACATTTGCAATTGATGGATTTCAATCACTGTTCTTCCTGTAAAAACGTATTATGTAGGTATGGGTATTAATCCGAACTACTGAGGTACTGCGTTATGATATACATGAAGTCATTTGCGGAAAATTACATATAAAATGATATGTTTTACGGTTTTCAAAACTCCCTCACGCGTGGTATCAATAATTCATGTTTGTATACGTGGATGGTGATGCACATAATTAGAGAGGCATCCATTGTACGACAATCCGGATTGTGCCTTTTCCTAGACTTCCGGGTTGTACGAAACAAATGATTGCGATAACCAATTTTTATTTTACATTTATAGATATATTCAGATAGGTAGTAGTTCATTATCTAGGGTGAACGATCGATAAAACAACACAGTACAGTGATATACATGAATGTATTACGGGTTAAGTAAACCTGACAACATTGAGCTCGAATAGATCAATGCATCCCGGTTTCATTTAACGTACGTCGTTCCATGTTAGCTACGGAACTTATCCAACGAAAGATATAAGCTTATAAAAGAAAGTCTTTAATGTCAAAGAGCATCCTGCGCTCGCGCGCACCGGCATGTCAAATTATTTTGGGGATCAGATTAAATCGGAAAGAAAGGATTCGTCGCATCACACTCCCGCCTGTCGCGTAAGAAAAATTATTAAATTAAATATTAATTACATCAGAAGAGGCGTTTGAAGATCGACGTAAATAGAAGACCCAAGTGTATAATTAATTCAAAGCTACCCAACGTCTACGATGCTTTGCCGTTTGCGCGCCAACTTTTTTTTGGACTGTAAGTTGTATTTATAATGGACAGGTAGGAGGCAAAGAATTCACGCAACTATAGATTTCATCGAGTCTCATTGTAGGTAGACTTAGTTATTATCATCGAGCTATTGGCTATTGTAAGTCATCGGATAGTTGTCTTTTCAAAGCGTAATAACGCGCGCCTTTATCAAAGTAACGCTTTATGTCATTGTCTAGTCGTATGGTAGATGCTTTTATAACAAGTTCTGAAATTACTTTGGAGAGGTCTGCAGTTTATATTTCTACGACAGTGCGGTTATATATTGTCAGTTTCTCAAGTCTTATGTTAGATATGCAGCTACCACAGTTCTCCACTTGTTGAAACCACGGAATTTCTTTTATATTGTACATTTATAAACGCGGTGATATCCAGATACAGAATGTGGTGCTGGGTACAGAGTACAGTACTAGGGGATTATAGTACAGTATTTCGAAGATCCCGATACCGAATACCGATCTGAATGAAATTGCAGAAAGTGAATAATATCAGTTTCAGTGATAATGAAATGTTAGTTTTGAAAATAACCAAATACAGTATATACGAAAGATATTGATTCAGCTTAGCACGTTATTCAACAATATTCCTATCTGAAGTTTTGGTTTCGGGGAGATGATTGAAAGTTTCCAATTTGATTGAAGGCGGCCGAAAGATCAACGCGTGTTTTCGTATTCATTAAGATCATTTTATGTTAGACTCCTTTTTATTATTATTTGCAATATATTAATTTATTCTCGTGGATCGATTTTTGAAAATAGAGAGGTCTGTTATTGAATGTCCCGACTACGCTGATGTTATAGAAATTCATGTATAACTGCATTTGATATCGGTCTCAAGTTCGCAAATTTCATTGATTTTGTGTCAAATGAACGCGCCTACTCGGTTATTCTTTACGTGTTCTTTCACTTCGCTAACACTAATCCCGAGACCTTTTGATTAAAAATTTTTGACGCAGTGTAACAGCGGGACCTAAGTAATTAGTTGTTGGCGATGATGTTAAGAATGCTTTCAGCTCGATAAGGTCAGCTTAGGAGCAATACATAATATTGAGCGTTCACCCTCCGCCACTATGGAGATCGTTTTATTTGTAACCGTGAGAAAGGGATGGTAAAAATTTCGTATGGATTTAATGATATCGTAGCCAGTGGGATGGCTGTTGTTTGAAAAAATTGCAACATGACAGTAAGGACCTGCTTGAATTTGATTAAGCGATCATTAGTGAAAAGTGGCGAAAGATAGACCTGACAGGAATGCATAAACCGTACGTCCGACAGGCCTTCTGCGCTCCTCAACAGTAAAGAGATTTTATATTTCATTTATTATTCATGAAGATTTTAAAGTCTGGACAGTAATGTGACTGCAAACTCGGATATGTTCTGAAGCGTTCCTTTTTCGCTTGGTGAGCATTTTCCCCCATGGACCCACGTGAAATGTTTAGAAATTACATATTAATGAACTCACTGAAGCAAACGGTGTTCGAGTAGGCGAATAAATTGAACGAGATCAATCTAGTTGTCGAAGATCGGAGGTGGAGGTGGAGGTGGAGGTGGTAGAAATTCCACAATGATAATATTTGCAGAGTCGAATGGCACTTGAACTTGGGTTGTGACTCGTAAATTTTAGTGTTTAATGATTATAATTTAATATGTATAATTTAGTAGATTATTTAAGGTTTGTTTACATTATTTAGGATATTATGTACCGCTTTGTAGTTCTAGTTTCATGGCTTATGACTTATCACGTTGTTCGAACCGAGTAACATCATGCCTATATAAGAGTCTCCATGCATGAAATTATCAACCAAAGCAATATAATGCGCTGTAATAAAAACATCTTTTATAGGAGATTTATTATTGATATTTTTATGTCGTATCGACGTTCGGAACATAACTAAACTGGTGAAAAATTACGGCTCGGCAACGTAATCGAAAATATCCTTCACTTGACTAAATCCGGGCATAATTTAGATGTGAGAGCGCTCTTCAAATCGTCAATATGCGGCCATGAGGCAGCGATGACCATTGTATTACTCTACAGAATATCAAGCATAGCAACCTTTTTCATTGTACTGAATTGAAGCATGACTTAGCCAGGAAAGAAAACTATTATTTTGAATCATTAAAGTAATGTTAATCAGTGCTCGCAGGGCGATATGAAAAGATAACTTTAAATAAAAAAAAACGCGGGTAGGAGTACTATAGAATAAAATAGGCCCCACGAGGTAATGACCAGCTAGCTGGAGCTGGTTTAATGAAGCGCTTACAGGTAGATGAGAAAGATGGTTTTTAGTGCTGGAAAGCATATTGATACAACGGAAAAAGATGCTTCGCCTACAGTCCTATACATTTCATCTGAAATTTATTGTAATTCAATTATGTAACTTCATTTTGGTTAAGTAATACAGCTGTATATATGCGTCCTCTTGTTGAACTACTATGTACTTATGTGTTGTCATTTTGAGATTGAAAAATTAAGTAATAATAACAAGAGCATTGTTTTTTCATGTAGTGGAGAGTTTAGGCAACAGCTCGAGTGGAAAATTCGATATGGCCTCAGTGGCGAACTTCACTGACAGATTGCGAGATCTTCCGCTTGACTCTTCCCCTATCCCTCATATTTGACTTACTGCGAGATCCCAACACAGCGCTTTAATAAAAGGAAATGAGATCTGGTGTTGGTTAATCGATACTTTCGTATGATTCCTATGTTCGCGCCGCATAATATGTAATTTGGATAGAAATTATCTGGAGGAATTAGAAACGTTCGTTCAGATTTATCTGAGCAAGCTTTGATCTAATTGCTACCTCTGCCTTGTCGATTTACCTTAATAACGTATTGGTGTACACAAGTGGTATCGATTGCATATCGGAAATTTTTGGTTGGCATAGAGAATAGTGATCCTGTTCTGTTGTAGATTCTCCTAATTCGATGATCATATATTTCAGTATGAGAGGAGGTAAAATTACAGACAAAATCAAAGTTAAATACTTTGTAGTCTAGTATATATGATATTTACTAAATGGAGAGTAACTTATTCGTAAATGTAACCACTTGTGCTTTGTTTTACCAAGAATAGGAAGGTAAAATATACTTTTATATGAGTATTTAGCATAAGCTTCCGTTCCACTATACAAAATACATCAGCAATCAGTATAAAATAACTAAATATGTCTTGGCATTTTCTTGAACGATGGATCGAAAAAGCAAACCAGCATTCGACTTTAGTCGGCAAATTTTGGATTACTTTTCTCATAGTTTGTCGAATGGTTATTGTGGCGTCAGTTGGTAAGCTCACTAATGTATTTTCTTTCATTAGTTTTCATTTTACAGTTGCCATAATTCTCTGTACATGTCATTTGTCTTACAGGTGACCGTGTCTACAGCGACGAACAAACCGAATTTAAATGTAATACGATGCAACCGGGTTGTACGAATGTGTGTTTCAATAAATTTTCACCGATTTCCCATTTACGGTACGTGCGACATACATGAATAAATAACCATATCTCCAGACTACAGTAGCTGACGGGATAATGTCTTTTCTGTTTCAGTTTTTGGAGTTTTCAAATTCTCTTGGTGGCAACGCCCTCAGTCATGTACATAGTCTATTCGGGGCACAATCAGAAAAAAGCGAAGGCCTCAAAAAGTAAAAAACATTTACGAAAGAAACTTGCTGCACTGGCCAGTGGTCAGCCAAAGTAATTGCCAAAAGTTTACCACCATAAATTTCCAGTCTTCGGTGTAGTCCACCCTATCATTTTTTAATTTATATGCTATGTAGGATGTACCGTCAGCCGCTATCTGGCAAGGAAGTGAGTGAAGGAGATGGTGATATCAATGTGAACGCCAATAACAACAATAATACCGACGTGGCTTCGAGCAAACGCCAGCAAAAGAATACCAAAAGATCTCCGGGTGCCTATTCAAATCGCAAAGCCAAAGATCGAAAGAATAGCCAAAATACGGCGGGAGAACATCACTCCGACCCGGCAGGAAATTCAAAAAATGTCCTTTCAACATTGATAAATTATAAATACGACGCTGACATCGAAGACTACGTTGCTGCAGACGCAGGGAAAAATCCACAGGTTCCATGGCAAGAAAGGAGATGGGACAGTGTAATGCAAGTAGCGGAAAACGGGAATAATCACGGTAATGGCTTATGGAGAAAACCTAAAGAACATAGACGCAATCAGTACCTGGAAAGTGAGAAAGGCATGGCTATCAAAGGGAAAAACTCGAATTTGAATGCAGATGTGATATTGTGGGTACCTTCCAGCTCTGATGATGAAACCAGAAGCGGAAAAGGAGGGAAGTTCAGAAACGTGGGACAGAACTCATTAACGGAAGTCGACATGCACCAAAATACTGACTTGCTTGGCGAAGAACACGTCATAGATGTTGACAAAGGAATACTCGAAATGGGAAAAGATAATTACGTCATTCCCTATGATCCCGCACCTCCACAATACCCAGGTGGCGTAATTAATGATTAATTAGCTGTGTGTAGCATTGTAACCACTCTATCAGTTGAAAAACTATTTCAATTGAATTTTTGCTAATTAGGGCTGGTAATGTGATGACTCTAATTAGCAATTCCCAATGAGAAGAGATTCAAATAAGTAAATTTTGTATTTTGAGAAGTTAGCAGCGCTTGTATTCACCTGGTTATTGTTTGTAAACTTAATCATAATAACCTGCTAGATAAATATTGAATCGACAAGTCAGTATAAACTGTGTAGACGTGTAGCATGCCACTGTCCTTCCATAATTTAGCAGAATCCTCCTAATTATTCTCTTTGCTATGCTGACGTCATATTATTGTTTAGGAAACGTCGCAAAGGATGAATACTGGGCCATAAAACGAGCCGAAGAAAATAAAAAGAAAATAAATCGAGGTAGGAGAGGTCTTCCACAACTAAAAATCATCAGAACTAGAACGAGAAAGCCACGATTCACTCGTCATTTCCATCTATATCTCCTTAGCGTTTTTTCTAGACTTGCTTTAGAAATAGCGTTTTTATTGCTGCAAATAAAACTGTTTGGGTTTTCCGTTTCGGAATCGTACAAATGCGAGCAAGCTCCTTGCCCGAACATCGTGGACTGTTTCCCGTCTCGGCCTATGGAAAAGACCATTTTCCTTTATTTTATGCTGATTTACACCTGTCTGTGCGTTTTGCTCAACCTCGTGGAATTCAAATACCTGATATGGGTCTACATATTCGGTAGACCTGCTCTTGTATCTATAACTTCAGGAGATCATAACAAAGACGGCACCAGGATCATCTACGACAAAAACGGGGAGCCAAGATACACGGCGCGTTTCGTAGACGGAGAGGAAGTGTTCACCGATATAAACGACGAGGATATCGAGTCGATTTACGGCGGCGGGGTGGTCAACGGGATATACCGTTATGGCTACAATGACATCGGGCTTAGGAAACGACAAAATAAGCAACTGGATAAATGCAATGAAAAATCAATGGGTCCCGGCTTGCATCTGGAGAGAATGGATCACAGAAATCAGTTGGAACTCGAAATGGAAATGGAAAGGGACGAGAGAGAGGATTACGATTTGGAGCTCGCTCTCAACGAGGCGAACGACGACATCGTTGA
Organism: Halocynthia roretzi; assembly: GCA_013436055.1. Taxonomy (NCBI): domain Eukaryota; kingdom Metazoa; phylum Chordata; class Ascidiacea; order Stolidobranchia; family Pyuridae; genus Halocynthia; species Halocynthia roretzi. Next base: position 355,242 of record QRAM01000034.1, read on the forward strand.
AATGGAAATGGACGCGGGAAGCGTGGGAGGAAACGACGACTTCTCGTGAAAATCTCATAACGGCCGAATAAACGATTATACAGAGCAAGTTCTCGATTTAAGCAGTTCCGTAGTTGTGAATTAATTTTTTTTTGTATTTTCGTTGAGAAAAGTCCCACATGGCGAATTGTTAGTAACTTGCTCTTTGGCGCCCCCCAAAGTACAGATTTCTGAAAACTAAATATAGTGGAACTAGAATTTCGAAGCATAAAGTCGCGTTGGAGCGTGTAAATTCAAACTATTACTTCTTCAGCTAATAGCTCACCCATAACAAATATTTCAAGTTGCTTCCCAAGGTATATCAGCTAGAAACTTATGCTAACATTTCCTTCCTAAGTATTGTTAGTCTAGCTCCTTGCTGTATTTGAAACATTAACAAAAGAACTATGCTATTCATTCGACTCTAAATGTTGCATACATTTATTGCACTTTATTAATTAGAAGAGCATGCAGGTCAAGAAATGACTAGAGTGAAAAAATTATTTCTTACAATTCTTTGGTAAAATTTGGTTTTTTTCTTCCCATTTCTGTCAGTCGTATATTTCACCTGATTAAACACTTTACCGTACAATGAAAATTTTCATGACAGAACAAAATTTCTTATAGCCCTTGTGGGATAGTCACAAATGGTACAACCGGAGAGGTGGACTGCATTCTCAAAGCCGTTGCCAAGCACTTCACGGCACCTTCACCATCACCCGTCAGTTGAAGGATGTCACCGAGACTTTCCCATGTGTCGAAAGACATTGGGTTGAGTTTCACTGATTTCTGCAAGATCGTTTTGGCGTGTTTATTCTGCCCTCGACATATTAAATTTTTACCCCATTCACACATGGCTTGATGATGTTTCGGCTGCAGAGTTACAGCGCTGTGAAACGCAATGCCGGCTTCAACAAGTTCTCCTTTGGCTTGGAGTAAGCGTCCTTGCATATGTAAGACAGCATGTGACATTGGAAGAATGGTGGATGCTTCCTGGAGTGATCTTGCTGCGTCGTCATAACGTTGAAGAACGATATATACCTCAGTTATGAGCAACCAAATGTGAGCTTTTAAAGCCATAGGATGACTGGCAGAAACTTCAACAGTGCGACGAAAAGTATCACCCACAGAGGACTCTATTCCTGAAAGAGCACGCTCCACTCTGGAGACTGCGATTGAGTTCGCTATCAGCGACCCTGCATCGAAGTCTAGTTCGTTTCTCGTACTGTGGTTTGTACAACTGATTCTGTCTGATGTCATCCGCTCTATTATGCTGCCATTAGTTAACACACTGTTGGAACACTTTTCATAAAGATCTTGCCATATATCCATAATAGTATTGCAAGTGCACAACGCTTCTTCATTACAGCCGACACAAAGTTCCAGTTTGCACTTTGTGATCAGAAGGTTGATGTTTTCTGGATAGAGCTTACATGCTGTGGCCAGTATAGAAAAACACTCCTTGTATCTCTTCTCTGATGACAGCAGAAGAACAAGCAAGTGAAGAGAGTTGAGGCAGTGCGGCTCGAGTTCAAGAGCCTCTTTTACTTTTTGAATAGCTTCCCTAATTCTTCTTTGTTGTGCCATTTGGATCGCTATGAAAAGAAGAGGCTTGTAGTCCAACACATCTAGGTTATGTGCCTTTGTAAAATGAGATATTGCTTTGTTTTGATGTTCAGAAATCTCATCCCTAGCAGTGCCATCAGAACATAGATAGCAATAGCCAACTCCTATCGCAATGTGAGCCAACGGCAATAGATCTTCGTTTTCATCATCATACTCATTAGATGAGTCTGTTTTCTCACAAGAGGATGCTGCTTCAAGAGCTTTGTTGGCCAATTCAATTCCCTTATCAATTTTCTGAAGCTGTTCGTAGCAGATCTTGGCTGCGAAGAGATACGGAGAGGGATCATTCGGACGAATTCGACTGCATTCTTCTAGCACAGTCACGGCTCGACTGTGCCTCCTGGCTGAGATCAGAGACAGTGCGTATTGGTACCAGATGTGAAATTCATCATAAGAATATCTCATTGATGCTTCAATATTCGTGCTGAACATATCAAACAACGAATATTTTATCAATGCGACCGCCATCAAATCATACAAAATGTGAGCGTCGTGTATAATTTGCTTACGAGCTTCAGCATGCTCGGGAGACATATCCAGTATAGGATCTGTGTTCAATATCGCTTCGGTTATCAGGAGCAAAAGAATAGACTCTTGCGTTGAGTCTGTAGGGTCGCACTCCTTTTCCCCAACGAAAAACTTTGGCTTGTTCACCAAACCTTCAGGTTGAGCTAATGGAATAAACGTTGAAGATCTGTGAGAGGATGACTTGAAATTAACATCAATTTGAGATGGATTCAGCTCATTACTGGAGACAGAGAAGGAAGGCTTTTCTTGAGCACTGTCAGAAAATACGGACGCATCAGGACTGCCGGCCGAGCTGACGTCTTCAGAGTCCACACTATCACGGAATCGTGGAGACGCGTACTTTACTTCTGAAATGCCACGTAAAAGAATAGCTGCGAGGTCTCTAGTGAGGAACAATTGAACGCCTGCTATGATTCTGTTTTTGGTTTGCTTTAGTACAAGGCGTAACCTAGACACAGCCGTGTCTAAATTGTTGTTTTTAATATGAAGCAAATGCACCCTTTGAAAGGCGAGTTCCATTTCGTAACTGAACAGCGGTTCACTGGAGGAACTGGATGGACTGGAATGAACACTAGACTTGTCATAATCTGTCACATATGCCAGAGCCATGTTAACCGACTTGTCATAGGCCTCGACGATGCTGTCATAGTTAGGTTTTCCATGAGAAGAAGAAGAATGCTCTAAACACAAGCCTTTGAGGGCATAAACCTCCGAAAGAAGTTTCAGTTTATAACAAGGGTTACTCTTTTTTTTTGAGATAGTTTCGAGATCGATATTCTTGATCATGTTGAGGCAGTCATTTATCTTTTTCTGGGCATAGAGCACCTTGCACATTAGCATAGTCGATTCATCAATGACTGAAAAAGAGGAATCTTTACTCTCCGCAGTCATAGCCTCCTGTAATTTGCCTTTGATATCATTTAGTGCTTCCGTCGATCTGGGAGAGTTGCTTTGTTTTGGTGTGTTTTCTTGCAGGTAAAAATCAAGGTTCATTGCTGCTTGTATCATGACAACAGCTCCATCATTCCCGCTACACTTCTTGGACAATTGCTTTAACAATTCATCGACTTTTTCCCAGTTCCTTTCGTTCATTTGTCGCCTTATTTCGGCTTCGATTTTTTGCCGTTTCACCATGGCCCAATATGATCAACTGGACTGAATTTTAATGTTATACGTGCACTTATATTTTATTTATTGATAACACAATATTTAACTAAAATAAAAAAAAAGATATATGAAATTAGTCAAAAACCTTTCCGAAAGAAACCTGCTGTAATTATCGTTGCCTTAACTACTAAGCAGGAACCCCCACCATCTTGGTCAGATCAAAATGAATACTTTCAGAAAAAGGAGAACTACTTTTCCGGGATATGTGTGGTCGAACTAAAATCAATATTGACAAAAAAAGAAAAAGTAACAGGCGTAATTCGAAGAAGAATATTCACTATCCGATATCCAGTAGGGTAATTAGTGGTAATAGAATTAATTAAGGAAGTGCCGGATATTATGGGTCAAAGTTCAGGGGTCACACAAACAAACTGTCTGTGGTTTCGTGATGTAACCTGGTGACCACTGTCTTATTTCAAGCAAGTAGTTTTTGCAATTTATACTCATATAATTATTCCACATAGAAAATATAGGGAAGATTTCCGTCGGTAAGATGTTTTATAAAAAGTTTTTGTGCATGTTTTATTTTTATCGCTACCATAATATATCGTTGTTGTAGCTCACACGTTCATTATTGTTTAGCAATGCAGGGCTTACGGTTTGCGCTCATCCAAATGTCAGTTGGGTTGAACAAAACTGAAAATGTGAAACACGCATGCAAACTTATAAGGCAAGCCGCTTCTGAAGGAGCAAAACTGATTGCTTTACCGGTAATGAAAAGATCTCATTGGCCAGATTGACAGTGGTCATATATCATTATGTAATTTATATAGTGAGGATTTTGGATACTAAATTTTATTTGCCAAAAACCAATAGCCTGAAAAATGAATTCAACTAATTGAATTAATCAGTGATTAAACATTTGGCCACACAGTTTCAATAGATATTTGAATATTGATTAATGAATTATAAATTCCCGAAGATTTCAACAATATGATTATCTAGCCTATGCAGTGCTATTATTATCAAGTAATTTTTTTTTAAAGGAATGTTTCAATTCACCATACGGAACAAAGCATTTTCCAGCATATGCTGAAAAGATACCCGGTCCAACGACGAGCTCATTGTCCAGTGAAGCTAAGGCGTGTCAGATATATCTTATAGGAGGTTGCTTTTACTTCTCTTTTATTCATAACCCTAATTAATTTCTTCACCAGGAGTGTGTACACAAATCTAATCTAAAATACCTCAATTCTTCCCAGGATCTATTCCTGAATCCGACACTGATGGAAAACTGTACAATACATGTACAGTTTTCAATCCTAGTGGAGAAATGATCGCCAAGTTTAGAAAAATGCATCTTTTTGATATCGACATCCCGGGAAAAATTCGATTTCAGGAATCTGAGGTCCTGAGCCCTGGAAATCGATTTGTTTCCTTTAATGCAGGTAACTACTCGATCGAATTTTCAACCTGATAATGTGTGTATATATATATTTAAGTTTTATATTGATTTGAAAGGGACGATCAAGGTCGGATTAGCCATTTGTTATGACTTGAGATTTGCAGAGGTTGGTCAGATCTATGCCCAGATGGGTTGTCACTTGATCGTTTACCCTGGGGCATTCAATATGACCACTGGGCCAGCCCACTGGAAGCTTTTGCAGCGTGCAAGGTAATAATAAAATATTGTACATATATATTACCTACTTGGTAAAGTTTATGTTATATTAAATGATTTGTTTCTTTACAATAGAGCGGTCGATAATCAAATTTACATTGCTGGAGTATCACCTGCTCGCGACGAAGGGGCAGATTACATAGCGTACGGCCACTCGATGGTCATAAATCCTTGGTAAGCATATTACATGACAGTTCACTCTTTTATAACTCTCATAGAATTCACTCAATCTCTAAATATTAGCTGCTTGTCATAAACTCTCCTTTTTTATCAGGGGAGAGATGGTGGCATCTGCAGAAGCTGAAGAAAAGATTGTTTATTCGAATCTTGGTAAAGTTCCAACTTCATATTTTATCAGTGGTTCCTTACTTCCTATCTGAGCAAGAAAGCAGTAAGAATTGCTGCTATGAGATCCTATGCTGATATAATTGATATGCAGCCAGTTGAGAGAATAAATTTGGAGACACATGTAAAATTTCTCCACTGTCACTAAACATATGAACAACACAATTTAGTGGAAGTTATATATAAGGTATTATTCTCGAAACGGAACAATTTAACTTCTGCCTTATTGGACAACTTTTTAAATTCTCCATGTGTAACTTCTTTTTATTGTGGATGCCACTTCATTTGGGCAAAGTCAGCCAATTCTAATGTGTCTTCCAATTACTCACAATTCATTGTTTAACATTTAATACCATCAGATATTGAAAGGATGAATGAAGTTCGAAGGAATGTCCCACTCAGTTCTCAGAGACGACATGATATATACACAACAAGTTGCCAGAAATCCAATGGACCATTGGCTAACACGCAGACCGAGAAGTTGCCATTCGATTTCTCAAATGTTGATTGAAGCACATGAGAAACCTGATATTTTCTTGGTTCGTTTTTAATCTTTCAGATTTTTTAATATGTTTTGATCAAATGTAATGTTGCCAAAGGAGCATCCATCACGAGTGTTCAATCAACCACAATGTTACTAATAAGAGTATTTATTCATTAATATAGATATTAAGGAGAAAGAAAGGTTTATCTTTCTGAAGTTTCCTGCTTTTCCTCTTTTTCTTTGTGGTTGATAATCGGCTCCGTGGTGTTGTAGATTATTTTGTGCGCGGCTAATAGATGTTTTCGCTGATCGTGGTTTACTATTATGGAAAGTAGAAAGAATATGAGATAATAAAAATGGGTAAAAAATAATGGTTGAAATGAATTAATAAGTTTAAGTGATTATTTTCCCTCGATTCCTTCGATGATATACCTTTTTGCCTGGCGTCAACTTTCAATACTTCGGGCAACAAGAACGAATGCACAAGTTCTGATACTATTTCTTCAGATTGCAACTGCGTACGTCTAAAAATCAATAAACAATTATTAACTTGATGAACTGACTTGTCTATTCAATAATGGTAAAGATTTTCAATATAACTAACTGGTTATAATTTACAGTACTTCTGCCACCCATAAGTGCAGAGAATTATTTCCTATAGAGGATGATAATATATTATCCCACCTGGCAAAAAGTATGAGGGCTATGTGGTATTGCGTAGCAAATCTTTATCGAAAGCCATTTCAGTCTATCAAGTTGATAATTACAATATCCCGGTATATTTTGAACTTGCTCTTATCAAATTAACATTGAATACTGTTTACATCTTTCTTTTTGGATACTGGAACCATAATACCTATTGCCATATACCAACAATTATAGTAATTTTACTTCTAGAATAAAAAGTGCAACTTCTAGAAGGTAGAATTAAAAGTTTCTGTGATATATCTATATATCTATAGGATATAAAAACAAAACCTAAACATGCTCAAATACCTGTCTTCCATTTCATAAGCGATATCATTTATTTTCTCAGCATGCTCTTGTATCTCATGTCTAGCTTGTTCGTCTGCTGTCGCATCAATTGCGTTCATGATGATGTCTTCCAGATAGGTGTCGACTGTGGATTGATGCACTTTAAGTACCTGAATCCATATATTTCTCCTCAGTAAATTTTTCCAATAACCCTATTGGCTAAGAAAATTAAACAACCTACCTGTTTGAATATCTCATCTTCCTCACGGCGCCTTCTTTCTTCAACCTGTCTCCTGCCAGATTCCTCTGCTTCCCGGATCCTCCTCCTCCTTTCTGCCAACATACTGTAGAGCAAATATTTTATTTGGTTGTTGTGGAAATCCGATTACCCATAGTAATTAGGAATCACTTGTTAAGTAATAGGGAGTAGAATTAGTCTACAGTGTTAAGTAACATTACGTAAGACTCTACAATGACACATGGTTTGTTCCTGGTGGAAAACCCTAAATAGTCCCAACAACACCTGGCAGATTTGAAACTCCAGTCATTACTGCTTGGTCACTAAATCCATTTGTAATCATGATAATAGAAGCACTTTCATCATATGAAAGGTAAGTTCTGAT
>QRAM01000034.1:363769-445073 GCA_013436055.1 Halocynthia roretzi
TCATTCTTTACCTGAAAGCATGAATTCTTCTCTCCTCTTCGAGCCTGATGAGCTCCTTCGAAAGAAAATCAAGCATGTCTCCCAAGGTTTCGCCTTCCAACGTAGACAAAACTTGATTGATATAGCTTTCCTAAAATCAAAATCCTTTGCAAAAATGTCTGAATACCCTGCACTGGATGGTTAGTTGGCCTATACTTATAGTACTGTATACTATATATGTGTATTTTCCAAACCAGCTATTTCTAAAACTATCATTAACCTTTTCTTGATGCAGCCTTTGCTGTCGTTGAATAGTAAGAACTTGCTGTTTTTCTTGCCTTTTCATTTGCTGCTCGGCATGCTGCAGTGCATGGGTGCTGCGAACCTCTTGCAACAATTCTATGCGCTTTTCCTTGCCTTCGTACATCATGTTTTGGACGGAACGTCCTCTAATAATTTTCTGCAGCAAAATGGCTTGCAATTCTGCTTCTTCATTCTCCTGTAGATCGGTACCAATAAAACTCAAGTCGATATTGTCACTTACAATTTTATAACAATAATCTGTATTTACCTCTGAAGGTTTGTCAACTGTCGGAGTTGAGGGTCTCGGTATCGGCTTCTCAACTTTCTGCAGGAATTTCAGGGGCTTTGGGGTTTCCTTACCCTTCTTCTGAGCAATCTTAATTGCCTGTATAGCAGAAGAGCATGTGAATATTTTAATTTAAATGACCCGAAGCAATCTATTACCTTATAGATCTCAGCCAATTCCTTCGATCTACGTTCTTTACGCTTCACGAAGCCCTCCTTGGTAGCGGTGGATCGTCTGGGTGCAATAATTCTTGGCTGGGACACGTAATCGGGAAGTGATGCTTCCAATTCCAGTAAACCTACCATCAACAGAGAAATTTAATAACGATTATTATTCATTAACTTACACATCAACAAATCCTGCGTTTACCTTGAAAGGTATTCAGATATTGACTTTTCACTACGTATTGCTCTGATCCCCGGTCCAGGAAGACACCGACTCGAGACATTGGAGCATACACCTCCGATCCATAATTGCTGTACTTGGTCACTTGATCTGGGCGTTCTAATTTCCCTTGTACATTGGCTCTCTTTTTGGATAGCTTCCTGATAGCTTTGAGTAAGTACATGACATGATGAATTGGAACAACACATTCAAACGAATATTAAAAATCTTCGCTAACTTTTGATATGGTCTCTCCGTATTTTTCTGACTTGATCATCCTTCAGCTTTTGCTTTTTGCTCCACAGCTTATCTAGGCGCTTTTCGTTAAGATCTTGCTGCTTTTCTTCCCTTTGCCTTAGCAGTATCCGTAAAACTTCCAGACGAGCTTCTTGTAGTCTACATGTTAAAAAATTTCAAGACTTGAGTTTATGTACAATATACAAACTTACTACGACCTCTATAACAGCATCTTATTAAAAATATTTCATAATTCACTTTTCGATCTCATTCTCACGTATGGCCCATTCTTTCCTTTCCATTTCATCCATCATACGACGACGCTTATCCAGTTGCGAAACGTCACTCAAGGGCGGGAGAGTTTTTTCCCAAGCCCGCTTCGCACGTGCCCTCTCAATCATTTCTACTTCCGCCAGACCCGAAGGTAACCCATGGCCTTAATGAATAATACAATATATACAGTGCATATATATATATATAACGTAAATTATTTTCTACTAGTCTTTACCATGAGACAGCGTCGCAAGAGTTAAAAGTTCCGGAGCACTGCCAGGACGTACAACATACTCCGGGGTGTAAGGATCGGTCTGAGCTTCGGAATCTCTGTAATCTGTCTGAATTTCAACGGTCCTGGTCATCGGAGTTATCTGGCGCTCGGAGATTTCTTCGAGTGGTGCTAGCGGATCAACTCTGATTGAAACAACATTCAAACACATTTAAATCTATTTCAACCGAATGCTTGATGCAAGAAAGTACTCACGTCGTTGGTTGCAGTAGGATTTCTGGTGGAATTTGCTGCAGGAAAGGTATGATGGGACGGCGGAAATAACGATACCGATTTCTGCCACTCACTTCCGGATTAGTGAAAGATTTTGAGGGCACGTTAACGCTGGGGTCGTAGTTGAAACTGAAATGCATTTATGAGATGTTGTTAGTTACCTCTGACCTATTTTTATATGTTTAAATATATGAAATTTATTTTCATGCTTATGCGAAGTAGCGTTGTACGGTCTGGGTGTTCGGCCAGCCTTTCTATACTTCACTATCCTGGTTTAAAATGATACATCTCTTCATACTTACGTTGTGTAGCGTACTAATGCTTCCCGTCGCTGCTCACCGTACCCTCTCCATTTACGACCTATAAAATTTGGGACAGGATCGGTAGCTTCCAGTTGCACGGTGAAACGTGGATGATGGCGTAGATCGGAAAACATAGTTTGAAAATGTGGAACTTTTTTCTACAATGTAAAAGATAGAATTTAGAAATACCATATGCATGAATTTAGAATAAGATTGAAGTGGGAAGACAGTAACAAGGTATTATTACCACACGTTCCATTTTTGTATGGGATTTGTAGGTGTCCCTTGCATGGTCACGCTCACTTGACAGAGTGTACAAGGGATCTGAAGCAAGAAGGTACATGTTTAACATAGCTGTATGCACCTTGTATCATGTCTAGAATCCTAGCATCACATACCATATAGGTAATCATGGTTCCTGGTAGGATTAACCACTGATCGTCGCAGGGTCTGCGTTTGTGACATAGTGGCACCCTATTGAGCTTCTGCCAATTTTATTACAGTATGGCGGGCATCTGCATATACTGGAATTCTGTACTTAGTGAAGGCGATAAGATATTACAATCGCCTGCTGAAGTAGGAAACCTTATGAGAAAGTCGATATTTTGATAACCATAGCAACCGAAGCTATTTACCGAGAAATTCATCTGACCTTCGACATCCGTACTCAACCGTACTATGGTTCATCCAGATATTACCATACCGAATGTATAGTATATAAAAATAGACGTTTTTTACTAATAATTAGAAATTTTCTAACGTGTAAATGTATACCATTTACGAGTATATCCTAACGAAAATAATGAGAAGAAAATTACAGGTATTTGCGCTAGAAGAAAAGTATATTGCACTCGTAATGTTACTGAGGATTAGAAGCTAATGAAATAATAAGAAACAGTGCTTGAAATGTGATCAATGACAATGACACTTGAAAAAGTTTTTTTTTATGCTGATGAGGAGCGCTCACGAATGTATATGCATTTCGTACATCACATAATTACTTTGTAACAGGTAAATAAATTTGGCGGTTGTGAATTTTCCGGTGTTTAGATCAATTTCCCTTTTTTTCCTCGGTCCGCTTCAAATTTGATTTTTGTTCCGCGCTTTTCTGAGTTGTTGAAGGTCTTAATGAAGATGTTTGTTTCTACTGTTTGGCCCTTTTTTGTTCAGTTATAATCGTGGAGATACTCCGCAATCCACACGCAATCCACCGCAATCCACCTCGAGGTTATTTGCCTGGACTATCGATATGCTTAATTCTCCAAATATAAACATGGTATTAATGCTGCTAACAGGACTTATCTTGCTGATCATCCTAATCAAAATACTTTTACCAAGGTAAATTTCTACTTTTGTTCCCGTCATAATATTTTTCATTACGAATAAAATTTGCTGATGATTGTGTTCAAGCATATTTTTCTTTTGGTTGCAATGTTACAGCAAGAATGAATGATGTCAATTGTTTTTGAATAGTTCTAGAGGGCTGCCTATGATTACGGGGCTGCTATTGTAGCAGTAACATATTTATTAAAAATGGCCATCCCTTAAATACCGAAGACAAAATATCCAAACTCTAACTCCCTCTCACATAGATTAATTTACATTTTCCTGTCCCGACTTTATTTCAGTGACTTTATTTTTATTTTTTTATAGAATTACCTCGAGAAAGGTGAAAGTAAACTGCTGGTTCTGCAACACAGATTCGTTGGTTGTTTATTCGAAGAAAAATTCTTGGAATTGCCCAAGCTGTACACAGTATAATGGCTTCAATGCAGAAGGAGATTATAACGATGTGATCAAAGCACAGTCAGTCAATTATTTCTTAATTTTTTTTATTCTCCATTATTAGAATTATACAACCTAGCCTTAATTGTATATGCTGAAAGAAGGCTAGGGAAAGTCACTTCAAAATCGAAGAGAAATTTTTTACTACTTTGGGAAATTCTATCACAATATCTTCATTTAAATTGTCACTAACCTTATGTTTCTCTGCTTTAAAATGACTGTATTTCCCCTGTGGTAACTCTGATCATATTTTTAGACACGATGAAAAACTAAACAATGCTGTAATGAAAAATTCTGATGATAAAGCAAAACCATTGAAAGGAGCTTTGTCACTCTGTGATCAATGTAACAGAAATCAGCTTCAGAAGTCGAAGCAACTCGCTGCATTTGTTCCTTTTAAAGAAGAGATGTATGACGAAGAAATTGAGAAGTACAGCAAGGTCTTGAATATTGTCTATGCTCTGTGTCAGAGATGTGAGATGGTATGTATGTTATTACATGTATTTAAAATTTAAGGCTGGATAAGGAAATATAAACTAACCTATTCTCAAAGATTGAGAAAAAATTATTGAGGCATGCCACTGGATATGCAGTGTCTGTAGCTTTTTGTTTAACCAGGGGCTTCACTTTTTTATTTTGCTTGAGATCTCTCTTTCTACTTTGGAAAAATGCACCAGTGGCTGTTGAGGGAACACAATTATCCATACACAATTTCAGCTTTCTAGTCTACATAGCTTTTGTCAAACACACACTCACACACATGAATTCCTATTTTTTAAAAGATATATATATATATATATGCATGAATTTAATCCGGCTAATCCCTTGATATGCAGGTCAAAGATCATATACTTAAACAGCAAAATGAAGTATTGTCTGGTGTAACCAAACCCAACACAGAACACCCAAGAGTTCAAATGCCAACTCATAGGACTTTCTCTCCAAGAAAAGTGTGTATATTGCATTACTTGACTATCAAAAATACCATTACTTTTGATAACAGTCTCGTTATTTATTTAGAAAGTTAATGAGAATGTTTCATTGCCGGTTTATGTGCTTTCATCGATCTTGTTTGTTGCTGCGCTTTCGATGGCTTTTGCATTGTCGTGCAAGAGCATACTGGAGTTTAGTTGTGTGGTCGAAGCAATGGCGGACCTGACTTTACAGCGATTGCCTGTCATTTCTACGTTCTGGAATCTTACTAAATGGGTTGTTCATTTTAACTCCACTGTTCTATCTGCTGCTGGATGCGTAACGACTATTGTAGGAAGCCTTCTTGTATGTCGTGCGATGTCAAGGTTTGTTGATGTGTATGCATATGTTATTGATAAATAATTACAAGTTTGGTTCTACAATCGGTGGTAATCATGTGTCATACAAAAAATATAATTTTACTCCTGAATGATATAGTAATAGAAATATTTTATATATCCAGTTTTTCTGGACATTTCCTCTATTTTATTAACATACATCAAATAATATGGGGACACCAGTGGTATATATATCCTATATGGACATTAGTATTACTAAAATCTTCTTTCTTTTGTGCAGATTAAAAAGAGTGCATATCAAGACCATCGTACTATGGAACCTATGCTGCGTTGTATCCATATATGTTGACTATGCGCAAAATTCCGGAACTTGGTTTGATTTTATACTGTCTCCGATGAGTATATTCAAGGAGCAGATGAGTGAACCAAAATATGAGGGGTTCGCAAAGAATATCTCAAGTTCTTTTCTCTGTCGAAATTTAACATCCATCTTGGAAATCATCTGTTCGTATTTCACGCTCATGTTTTGTATAGGTTGTATTTATGATTTGAGAAAAGTCCAACTCTGTCGGAAACTCCTGTTCACCACACCAGAAAAAGGGTCAGTAGCCTGTGTTTGTTTAATAAAGTGGATTAAATAATTCACCTCATTTAATTATTGAGATATTTTTGCAGAAAGAAAAGTTCACCTATGAAAAGTGCTCCGCTCAATATGTCAGTCGATAACTTTTCTAGCAAGAACAGTAGTTCATCAGAGCCTATTGGTGAAAATCGAGCATTGAATTTTGCAGAAAGTGGTTGGTGGCCTTGTTATTAGACTTTCAATTTTATCCAATTCCATGCATGCAGGATTAATAATATGATTTTTAAATATGGATAAGTATTGCAGCGTTTGCTTATTCCCACTCAAAGGGTATTCTTCTTCATGTGTCCATTTTGCTACTTTCTGTCTTCAAATGTTTGATGTATTAATTCTTTCTCAGGAGTGAATTTGGATACTCTCAACATAAATGACAATGCGACTGAAAATAATCGTGAGCAAAATATGTGGAAAGGATTCATGCATCAAAAACGTATGCTTTTTCTCACTCTCTAATTGATTTAATGAAATTGTTGCACATCGTACTGTATATATCTTTATACATATTGTAGTATATTAGTATTCGAATTGACAGTCGATCTCTATTTAATCTCATTGTTCATGTCTCTTATATGAAATTCCAGTATATTTCCACTTTTATCATGTATTCATCCAATTGTTCAGAAGATTATCTGCTTCCCCCTGGCTTGAATACTCCTCCACCATCACGAACATCCAGTTTACTGTCGTGTCAAAATTCTCTTGTTGGACAAGGTAGGTTCTCCCTTATCACTTTTATGTAGGCTATTGTTTTTGTGTATACAATAGCTTCCCTATAGCGATCAAGGATCAAAATTATTTCAAATTCTATGATTGTGTAGAATTCTTTCACGTTGATTCAAAAGCAAGACTCATTCACATTCTTAGGAATTTTTTCCTGTGTATTAATACCACATTACATATATTTTTTCCCAGTCTATCGAGGGCAGTTATTTTCATGATATATGGATAAAAAATCTTTTTTCAAGGTGATTCACAAGGCCAGCCTGAAAGCCAATATGAATTTGGAAGGTGTGTCGATATCGTGAAATCAAAAGTTTGATTATATTTTTCTACCATAGTATATCATGTTTCAATTATTTTCCGTTTTGTTAGACAATTTGGAAGGCAGCCTTTAGGTGTGAAGCCTGGTGCATATGGTGATGCAATTCCAAACACTATGAGGAATTCTCTACATCTGCCTAAGAAATGTATGTGAACATGGTATTCTGTATATCCCACGTAAGCCATTTGCTCGATGCATTCCCAAGGTGCGCCTGGCTTCATGGCTTATTTTTTTTAAAACTATTGCTGCCATTCCCTAAGGATACCCTGAGTAACTACACTGAATTTGGCTCAACTCAGTCCAGCCGTTTGGTTTCCTATAGCGGGCGAACAAACTTTCTCTTATATATATAGATACATGTTCCTTATCAGTTTGTAACTAACAGTGATATTTGCGAAGCTAGGGTGATATTGATTCTGCACCTTATTTTATTATACTCTTTATAAGGACTGAGATCGAAATGCCTTTTATCTTCCTGCAGGTGCCGGTCACGCAATCGGTGGAAAGCAAAGACTGCCATTGATAAGTCCGGCAAAGTTCAATTTCAAACATCGAGCTAAGCAGAGCCGCTCCCATTTTGATTCGAGACATTCTTGTATATCAGGTTAGTTGATTGCTTTTTCTACAGTTCTGTAAATCCCCAACTCTTTTTTCATAACTTCAGCAAGATCAAGTGTACCTCATGCCTGGTTGGGTCATTCCGGTTCAAAGAGCATGCTAGGGACTACAGCCAGAAGTCATTATGATGGCACAACTACCGAGAGCCATAGTAAGTGAATTACAATATATCCCCAGGATTTAACTAAGTCAAACTCAAACTGTTCTTAAGTTGTTGCATTTTCCATGAAATGAGTCTCAAAATATTCACCATCTTATCACCAGACTCTTGACAGTCAAATTTATCACCATGATATTTTACTATTGTTATTTCAAGGCCTAAATTTGAACTTGAACTACCAATCCAATATTCTATAATTTTTGTGACTTATGTTATGAATTAATAATTTCCTGAGAACAATATAATAAAAATTTTCAAATACATCTCATTCCAGATTATTTCAGCCTGCACAGCAGTAACAAACTTCATCACGAATCGAAGTCCCCTCATAAATCATACAGCGATTTTTCACCGATGCGACATCAGACTCAACGAAGACTACCCAGGTCTCCTTCTTTAGCTGATGAAAGACTTAAACAGTATAGCAATATGTGTGAACAAAGATCTATTAAGTATATTCAACATAATGAAGAAGGTAAGAACTTATTAGTCATGCGTTTAAGTGCATTTGCAGAGTTTAAAAAATATCTAAAAACCTCCATGTTGGGTATTTTTAATCAAATTTGTGAGTTCATGGGTAGCAGACACTAAACCTCAGAAAGTAGAATAGCCATGCAAAAATGAATTACAGTTTATCTGATCGTCGAATATCCAAACTTTTTGTGTATCCGTACATGGTCCCGAAGAGTTTCGATAATCGAGAGTTTACTG
Source organism: Halocynthia roretzi (assembly GCA_013436055.1). Taxonomy (NCBI): domain Eukaryota; kingdom Metazoa; phylum Chordata; class Ascidiacea; order Stolidobranchia; family Pyuridae; genus Halocynthia; species Halocynthia roretzi. Next base: position 372,269 of record QRAM01000034.1, read on the forward strand.
TAGTAGAAATATATAACATTTTCTTTTAGATGTTTCTGTCCATGATAGTGCAAGCCAAGTTGGATATAATGATTTCAGTGATGATGATGCAGAAATAACTTCCACTCCCATACGAAACAATCCCAAACCAAATTTGTCTATCAATGACTCACCCAGATCTTGCGCTTCAGACATTACTTCATTGACCATGCTCAGTTTTCGTGAAGGTGAGCAAAAAATAATAAAATTGAGCTTTGAACTCGTTTCTAATTTTTAAACGTTTATTTTTCTTCAGCCGAAAACAGTCGAGTTTGTTGTTGGTTGCTGATAGCTTGCATGGTTGTTAATTTGGTGCTTGTTATTTTGCTCTATCTGGAAATGAAAGGGATTAGGTCGACACAGCAACAATATGCAAAAACTTCTTTGTAAGTAGTTCACAGGTAACACAGTACTTCATATAATCACATTTTTTTGCTTTCTAATTGAAAATTTCTTATTTGAAAAACAGTTGCAATCATGTTCTTTGTGGAAATAGATTTTTGCTGCCACTTTCTTGTAATTCCTTGAACCACAAGTTTAAAAAATAAATTACACCACATAACAGTATATTTTCCTCTGTTGACCTGGTAAGTTCACACAGCTATCGTAAATCTTTCCGAGCTGGTATAATTTCAACACGGTATTCACTTGTGCAAATAGAATTAGGTGATTTATCGGTTAGTATTGGTTATTTTCTGCTTCGTTTACGCGACTAAGTACGGAGCGACGGTCGAGATACTTTTTTCTATGCTCGAAAATATCAAGATCGAGCATTTGAAAAAGTTTATAGTTCTTTTTTTTAACATTTTTATGTCGGTATGTTTAGTGTTCTGTTTGAGTTATTGTTGCATTTCTATCCGCTAGAGTGTGCTGTAGAGTTTAAAAAGTTGACTTGCTTTACCAGATACAGACCTGGCTAGCATTATATCATTACTGTTGCGCGGAGACAAGTTACGCTGTTTCCCATATAAGCATTTCAGGTACTGCATCTGCGGTTTTTATAATTTTCCACGAGAAAGGTTATCTATACTTTGACGCGGATTTTAATTGCAAATTGATTCGAATCCAAAAACGATTCTTGGTTGTATTTCCAAAAGCTTTTAGAATGAACTGTCCTCGTACTGTATAGTGAGTACTGCCTTTAATCACGCTCGCTCTTTTACTTTCGTTACTTGTGGCTGTGCTTAAAGGAATGTTCTTCCGTGCATAGTAATTAAAATCTGTAAAAATGATGTGGTAGAAATTAGCTCAGTAACACAGCAGTGTGTAGAAAATATAGGTTGAAATTGTGTGTGGGCTAAATCTGCTTAAAATCTTTGTAGTTTTAAATCCTTATTTAATTCGGACGATGCCACCTGAACACTCCGAAGCGCTTTCATGGCTCTGTTTAGTCGTGATTTTGATAGGCATGTGACTATTGGGATCGGAGATCTAGTTACGTGTACAATGTCTCGTATGACATCCCTTGCTGAAAACCGCCGTTGCAAATCTATCCTAGCTCTGACGTAACAGGTTTTGTTCTTTGTGAAACAGCGTTAGCGCGCTTCGTTGGTTTCCAATCCTCTATTTTATCCGTGGAGCGTGAAGTTTACTGTTTACTGACTTTAACTTCTATACAGTAATACACTATTTACTGACGGTAATATTGAATGAATAGTATGTATTGTATGTTTGACTGCATTGTATTTTAATAGCGATTGCTAGCATTGACAAAGTTCGTGTGCGAACGACGAACAAAAATAGCGTATAAAAAAGTGATTTGAAAAAAACAGCAACGAGAAAAAAACGAACGTAACAAGTAATCGAAATGCTTTAACAAAAATATGAAAAAAGTTGAATAGAATGCATCGTAAATCAAGTAATATGCAGCAAGAAAAAGCACTTGATGTTTGCGAAGCTCATAGCTTGCGCACGGAATCCTCCACTCAGAAAGCTAGTCAAATAAGAGTTGTCATTAGTAACATTTTTTCGCAAGAAAAAGAAAAGAATGAAATGATGCCACGAATCGAAAAGAAATTACAGCGGAAACCTACCAAAACATACCTAGCCTCAATAGATAATGGCAAAATTTTAACGCACCCCATTTAAGAATATCGTATCGTATAGATTTATATCATCGCTTAGCCAATTCCCTTGTTTTTCGACTTGAAACCTAACCCTACAAAGGTACATAGACCGCATTCCGCGTGTGCAACCCTAGAACTATCCTCACAACGTCTCACCACCAACTTATTATTTCGTTTCACCGCATCGATTATTTGCCTTAAAAGCCTGGTTTATCGGTTTTAAGAATTGAGATTTTGAGACATGGCTTTTTTTGAGAACCGCCAAGACAGCTTTTTAACGTGTTACTGACGGGGAAAGGACGGCTCCCGTAGGCTCGATGCGACCTTGTCAAGATTTTATCGGCAACCGCAACGTGTTTGGGATCGTACATCAATTAATTTGTCTGCGTCTGATTGTCGGAGATCGTAAAGTGGCGGGCACGTGCGTAGATATCCATGATTAATGCATTATACCACGTTATATTCATGTAGACTTGAACAAGGCTGCTTGATTGGGATCAGATATGATGCGACATCAGTGCAAAGTTAGCGGTGGGTAATGACTGGAAAAGATTAAAGGCTTAGACCGGTCATCGGGCATATATCTACGTTCCTATCTTTAGAAATTTTAGATATTATCGTTAAGAAAATAACTCGACGTCCCGACGAGCTATCATCAACTTGGGCTAATGCATTCGAGGACAGATCGAAATTATTCATATATATAATACAGCTAATAACGAAATAGGTATGGCCGGACCGGAGGGATGTGGCAATTTATCAGGTTGTATGACAGCTTTCTGTTTTCCGAGTGTGATCATTCTGCAGTTATTGTTATTCACTAACGGAATGCGGTCTTAGCTAGTGGAAGATAGAATCCGCCATTTTAAAAACGTTCTGCAGTAACACTGATATAAGCGTCGAAGTAACTATATATCAAGTAAAATTTTGTGGCAATATAGCTCATGGTAGACTTAATTACAGCAGACATTCTTGGTTTTTGAAGCACTCATTAGTGTAGGCTATTGTTCTTTTAAGATCGTATCGGCCGGATAGGGCTCACTGATTTGCCTTTCAACACCGTCTTTTAACTTTCGCACGCCTTCTGCTCGATAGTAATAGGATAAAGAGCAAACAGCAGCACATTCGATCTGCCTTTAGCAGCAAACGAACGAGCGCGTTGGAACTTCAGCGATTTTTAGCGATTGTCACACCTCCATTGTTGAACCAGCGTGATCTAGCATTGATTCGTTATAAGGAGGAGGTGGACGCATGTCTTGCATGTCCAAACGATGATTGCTTGACACTGAGTGATGATGATAATGTGGGTGATGTATGCGAGCTTGATGCCCGATGGGCAGTAAGGTTACTTGAGTTTGTGGAGTCGGTCCACGCGTTGAAGTTATCGTTGAAGACTGATATTTTTTCACATGTCGACGCCTTCTGTAAACTTTGTATCCCAAAAAACTTAATAGGACGATAAAAAGAACTGCGCATGCGCCGAGAACGACGCCGATCACCAGGCCGTTGCTGCTGACCAATTCGGTGTTGCTACCACCAGTCGATTTGTCTGCTAAAAATAAATTGTATGTTTAAATGAAATATGCTCGATATGTTACACGTCCAAAGGAATTTTCGTATATTGCAGGCAAACTGACAGTAATCTATAAAGATACACAACATCTAATCCCAAATTTCAATAATCGAAAAGTTTTTAAAATGAGGTCGTCTGCACACTCCGAAGCTGCTGTTAAAATTAGCCCACGTTCACCCAGACCAAGAGCAAAGGTTTGATATATGAGATGTATTACATTAAATATGTATTGAAAGTAGATACTTACAGTCGTCGCCTGGATGATATCCACTTTCGTTATCGTTATAGCTATTAATGTTGATTTGATTGTTAGTTGGAGTTTTTGTGCGCACTGCGCGCTGTGTGGATGTTGAATATATGTTCTTTTCATGGTTCGAATCGTCTCGGTTGTTTTCATCTGCGTTGCTGTAATCTGTTTCTATGTGGCCTGAACGCAATCATTTATATATTCACTACTTGCCCACGCTGATGCCTTTTTTATTACAGTGTCGTATTATAATTATCATTAGCGATATTGGCTAAACGTACACAGAGTAGAATTCCAATTACTTTCAGGATACACAATTATCTTTGATTGTTATCCGGTTAATAAACATTAGACAATATCACGTACCGCTTTTTTCCACCATTAACTGCAGTTTCATTTTCCTTCGTATGCAAGCACCCCCCTTCCGAATGTTGAATCCTGATTTCGTTCCGTCCGATGTTGCTGCAAAAAACATTCTCAAATTATACATACTTTCGGCGCAAAAATAACTCGAAACCTGTAGTGAGGGATAGATATAGGAAATCGAATTCGTTGAGGTATAAACAGTGACGCTTAGGGAGATATTGATACTTTGAAAACTTCTAGAGCAGCTTTCTAAGAATTTTTCCTTTTACTCGATAGTTTGTGTACATAAAAAAGCATCACGCCCTCTTTTCAATCACGTTTTATAGTGAAATAGTCGACAACATTAACGATCGTACGACCATCGATATTAATACCCAGCATTAATTATGTATATCGAGTTCACCATAATAGTTTTTTAAAGAGGAACAACGATGTTAGCTTGTCCAATTCCACAAAATTCGACAGCAAGAAAACCGATTTAGAAAACAATGATTAGCTACGAAATGGTGAATTTTTCCAAATAAGGTTTCCCAGAAAAGGTTATCATATTATATTTTCGTCACACGACCCTTCAAGTGCATCGTGATATCATGGTCTAGGTGTTATCAGTAACAATTAAGAATTCCTTGATAACCACCACCTTAGTTTCGACTAAAAGGAACGTGTAATTACGGAACAATAAGACTCTTATGTCGAGATAGCCTCAACTCTGGAGTGTCGTTGGCCCCACGGACGTCTTAAGTTGTATTAAGAAGGCTCAAGCTTTTGCCTGGAGCGTGGTGATCGAAATGTAAGCACCACCACCATGCGCCTCTTTCAATTATCCAACGTTAAACCTACAAGGAAAACAACTTTGATATTGTATAAGGTCCTGTCGAACTTGACACAAATCCGTTCCGCGGGTATCGAGTGAAAAAATATCGTTAGGCGTACATGTTATATTACACGTTGTAAGCAGCTTTTAGCTGCGGTCTACGAGAAAAGTTTTTGACGCGAGTGTGACGTTTAATTAAAATGTTTACAATGCAAGACCCACCAAACATCGTGTGATACGTAGACAGTCACTTATTTTAATTGACAGCGAACGAGTAATTAATTACAGTTCCAGCAAAAATCAGTTCGGACTTAAATACAGTCGGTACGATATGCCAGTCACATGGAATCACCTTAGGCTATTAGAAAGCAATAATGTCAATATCCACATAGTTCGAGTCCTTTTCCAAGAATGACCATAAGTGGAAAAATAAGAAAAGTAATATTGTGCTATACGTAATGTTTTTTTCCAAAACTCCTAAATGATCCTTTTTATAATGGAAAGGAAACGTAACAGGTGGTTTTGATGTTTTTCAGGTAAACTATACCGTCGTTTTCAGTTCAATTCCTTCGAATTAAACCCTTCACAATTTGGTAAATCTATCGAAAGTTAAAATCATAGCATCTTAGTACTCACAAAAATTGAAATAGATTCAACAAACTTGCAAATTTATAGTTGGATATAATAAATCCAAAGTTTTTAATTCCGGACTTGTACTATATTTATACACGTATACTTTATATTTTAACTATATTTATAATCTTGTGGAATATATATGATAGAAATAGTAGATAGTTTCGTATTCAATTTGTTTAAAAAAGTGGGCTAATAATTCTGTTAGTGAATCCCAGAAAAGGAGTAAATTTTCAGTGATGTAAAATGGAAGTACACGGAGAAATTTGAAATTCAGCAAGACAGTTACCAAACAACAACGTGTCGCACCAGATTCTCAATACTAGTGAAGCGTCACGAACAGTTTTACGCTTCCCTGAGCGTGAATCGCTAAGGAATTCTTTTACCGTGTTTGTTTTATCATGCATAGTCTTCCCCATACGTACCCGGTTGTTAAGAGTTAACAGCATAATATGCAACTGATTCATAATCACTTGTTCAAAAACAACCAACTCATCGCCTAACAAAACAACGTATAGGATATATCTTGACTAGATCTCCCAAACCAACCACAGTTTTTCTCGTTTCATCCTTAACAAGCCAAAGCAATTTCGCGCATTCAGTTTGTACTTGGGATATCAATATCATAATAAAAGTAATAAGGGTAACATCTGGATGGCTTTAAGCGTTAAATTATTTACTTGCGTCAAGGTAAAGCCGTCGCTTCAGCGCGTTTGAAGACGAACCTAACATTTTAGATTCCATTCATGACCCCTTGGTGACCGATTTTGTTTAAACGAGAACGTGTAATTTATGCCAATACATTTGGCGATAAAAGCATCCGTTCTGAGTTTCCATAACCAATTCATTACATCATGCACTATTCAATAGGGGTGCAATTTTCGTTAAGGTCGAACTGTACAGTAATTTTAGAAAATGATATCTCAAGTTATGTGCGATAAATTGTGAAGTTATTGGCCGTGTAAACGTTAAATAGTCAAGTAGCCGGAAATAATATGACCATTTGATTAAAGCTGGTTTTGGTATTTAATTTTGTATTTTCATTCAATTAATGTTTCTAGAATTTTATAACCTTATTATCTTACTTGTATTTAAATGTCTCCAAAGATATACCTCGCTATAGCACATTCTAACTGTGTTGGTGTCAGGTGAAATTTTACTGACCTTGTATCCAAATACAGTCAGAATTTTACCCGGCTAAGTAACTTTTGTTATTTTTTTATGAAGTGTAGTTTGTAATTCGAACCCCGAATTCTCAGCATAAACCACGTACATTGATTTTCTCAACATGTTTTGAGATCATTGTTATGTATTCCGCTTTCAGTTAACCAGTTAATGTGCATGACTCATTTTAAGTACGTGGTATGGGCTATATAGTACAGTATAGAAAATCCCAGTGTATGTTTTTTCACGCCTGTTACGATTAGATACTTGCTTCTATAAAGTATGATGTTGTACTAACGTATCGATCTCGGGTCTCACATAAAAGGGGATATGACACATAAATGCATAGGAAAAAGTCTTTCAAATAGTCACTTTTCCGCGAGGATCTTCGTTTCGCAACGAGTGATGCTTCAACATTGAAAATCAATGGTTTCGCTCTTGCTACATATTGCGTTTTGTAAAACAAGATAATAACTGATATAACGCTAATAAACCTATAAGGCTCAGGATTACGATTATTATAAACCCATTTGCCAATAACCTCGAACGTGGTAAATACCGTATTCAATTATCCATTGATTACCGATACTGTCGCTTAGGAGAAGAAATATACTGGTAGCAGGATATAGCATTTTCCTTGTAAAGGTGATATAGTAGAAGATTTACGGAATACCATTGCCGTAAGTATTGCCACACATTTGTGTATGGTGCACCTGTCCGTTCGTTTTATCCACTTAGACAATTAGCTTTCATTGGTTTTATCATTGGTGACGTAACCGCTATTGAAATGCAAGCTTTAAAAGGAAGAAAAATGAAGCAAATTACACTTACAAATAAAATAATATGGCTCTCCTTCCTTGAAAGTTAATCCCCAAGGTGACGGCGTGATGGCTTGGAAAAGAAACGTATATTTTTTCTCTTTGGTAGGATCATCGCAAGTCAGCAAGCGCTTTTCGTCCACCGTGTTGCAATTCCGAAAACTTTCCTCGCTCACTTGGTACAGAGTATAATAAAACAACCCTTCTTTCGGTTGGTTTCGTCCGCGCATGGGACATATGATGTCCAGCTTGTCGCCCATACGAACCCCCATCGCATAACCTTTTTTTCCACTAAATCTGTATCAAAAGAAAGGTAATTAATAAGCTTGTCACAAGTTGCAACATGCACACAGTCCGGAAATGTCACACTTGATTCGCCATATTACACGGCCTAACAGACGTCGCAGTGATGCGAACGTCGGCTCAAAGGAATATTGTAATTCTAAAGCCACAGTAGTGGAAATACATTCAAAAAACAGGCCACAATACCTCCCTAGAGTGCACACATCCAAACAGTTGGAATTAGTATTAATGTATAGTATATGCCTTGATGTATATATACTGAAAGGGTTGCTTGAAAAGCGTGACTAAAAATCGACCAAGAATTCCCGACGTACTGCACAAAGCTTTTATAAATACTGTTTTTCTTCGACAATTTCACTTTGAGCTACGTTGGACAGGGGCTAGAAATTAAATCGCTCGCGTAATCTTTTCCATTTTAAAAACTGCTTTTACGTTTTAAAAACCTATACCAATGTTGCGGCACCATTATCATATATATCTATATATATAAAACAATTGTCGATGTACTGTATTCAGATAGAATAATAGTTTATACATCGCATGAGAATATATGTGAGCTAAAATAATAAACTATATCACTGGTGGTATAAATCCAGTATACAAAACACACAAAACGTAGGCGGGGCTTTCAAAAGCATCCCGTTTCATTTTCATACTATATCATATTGTCGATAACTCACTCGGTTAAGTACTTCGCTAAATAAATAAACCATTCCATATGACTAATTATAAAGCTCATTTGGTCGTCTTAAGTTCATTAAGTGTGTGTTTCCATACGTACTTAAATTCAGAGTCAGCCCGCTCGACTTTTCAGTATTCATTAGAGAATAATGAATTAAAAACAATGGACGGGCGGGAGTGCATTAAATCATTCATATCGGCCGTGTAACCATAACCAGACCGTATACCAACACCGTAAAGATACTCGGTCTTTTGGAACTAACCAAACTACGGAATATATATTGTTTGTTTAGTCGGCTAGTTGAGATCGTAACGTTTTACTGCGTCTATCTCATCGTGGTATGTCACCAAAACGGGGTAAACATTTAGCGAGGTCAATTTATACAGGTATGGTAAGAGGCTGATTCAATATTGTTTTTTAAATCGTTATTTTTCTAACGAAGAAGACGGTTTTATATCGCAAAACCGCGATACACTAAACTATAATGTTTTTAATATCTAGAGAGAGTAAACGACTATGGAACTAGACAGTTTAATGGATAAACAAACCGTCTGGTTTCAGTTGTGTATTCAGTACTTCGTATATTTAATGTCATTAATTACTATTTTGATATTATTTTATGAAACCCAGCGTTTTTGAGTCTCAAGACGCAACTTGAGCATCGGCTGATCTGTTTTATAACAAACCAGTCAGCGATCCTTTTTGACTGTGTATGGTTATGCGATTAGGAGTAGGAAAACAACGGACCTTTCCTGTTACACGGGTGCACGGGGATGATATGTTCCATACGGATAGATTTTTTTCGAATGTTTCGCACTAATGAAAAAGTAGGATATTTATTTGTGCCGCGAACTAATCGGATTACGTAGAAATATGTCGTTGTTTGCGATCGCGTCATCCCGTGCATGACTGGTTTCCTATTCAATGAAGATTTCTACAATTACTTCACTTATACAAATATTTTTCAGTAAACATTGATAGAGATAGTAACAATTAACTCCGAGAGACACTCGTACATCGTAGTATCAGAACAATTATTAAACAAAGGAGCCATGGCAGACTAAAGATAACACGTAAATTTACTATTCTTGGCTTGGCCAATTTGAAAATACGCTTTCTAACCATATACGGTCTCGCTAATGGCAGCTGTGTGTGTGAAATTAGCTGGCAAGCATGAGATTTCGAAACCTTGAGAATTTGAAGTTAATTTTCGTTTCTGTGACATGAGCAATTGAAAATACCACCGTGGCTAATACAGCTGTATTACCATTTTTCGTGGCGAGACCTATTCAAGTTAAATCGTTCATAACTATTATCAGGCCACTTAAGAAAATTAGACGGCATTGATATTCGGTTGGGCAAAACAAAGAAGAATAACTCTCCTGTGATCTCGCAGGATTTCTACTTGTTGTTGTTAAGTACGGGCGCAATGCTTTCTAAAAGACGAATTCACGTATTGCGTTACCATCACATCCAGTTAAATAAATGGGCTGTTACATTACCCAATTGAAAGGGAACAAATGAAACACAACACGGACAAGGAGAAATCGGTCTTTACATAGAGTCAACAATGAATGAACACTGGTATTTACAATAAAACAACTTGTTTTAGGGTATTAAAAACTTCACATACTCAGATTGTCCTGAGAAGTATAGTATATCCGAAATCATCAATATTACAATGACTTTAGTTTAAATACTTTTTGAAAAAGAATGCAGTATTATCATCGAAGGTAAAGTAACTTGGATTCAACTCAACTCAGGCTGTGCTAACCTAAGTAGCTGTGGTTCAAGTAAAAGAATGTAGTAATCTACAGTAAGTAGTAATGCGTGCAAGTTACTTACATAGGATTGGAGGCATTCCAGTAAATGGCCGGTAGTGTTCTTGTTGCTTCTACAGTTGCGAAGTCTATCCCGCCAGCCAGTAATCCCAGCGACGCCGTTACGAATAAAAATTCCAACATTTTGAACATAACAGCTTGGACCAGTGCCGTATATTATTTGAAACAGTTGATATTCTGAGACGATTTTTCCTATTCTCAAAGTCCCGAATGACTTTAAATAGTCTTACGACCAGACTACTTGGAAACTACGATAGTCTATATTCATCTGTTTCTATTATCGTCTGTCTAACAAGAAAAATACTGCGATAATATAATACAAGCATGATTGCACTCCATAAACATGCTAACGCAGGACGACTAGCATTAAGCCAGCTGCCAATTGCAATAGATCAGGCACCTACGCTGACATTTGAAAGCAGTTCAACTAGCATCAGCTCACGAGATATACGAAGTAGAACTATAGGACTGACAAAGAGAGTTGCATTGCTTTATCGCTCGACTGATCACGACGAAGAAAGCGAAAAGGAAAAAATTCTTCGCGAGAGTAAGATAATACTTCAATCTGTCGTTATCTACACTGTTCGTAATCGCCATGCTGGAACCAATTATTTCGCTTTTACTGGAGCATTTCTGACGAACCAATAGTTGCTGATATTCTTTTCTTACGATAATTCGGGGTTCATTGATTCCAATTATATTTTTGATAGCGCATTCGAATTCACTGCCACCATAATATCATTCCACATCATTGATTCGTCAGAGACCTCTACGCTGAACTTTGGGCAACGAGGTGTGGAGTATTTGTGGATAAATAAATATTCTTCAATCCCATCGGCACTGCAAATCACAATGGATCGTTTTCATTTCCCAAAAGTCTAGTTGTTGTTCTCACATGGCACTTTTTTTTTAATCTATGGCTGGAACTTTTCATCAGCCCGCTTTGCAGAATAGCTTCACTTCTTATAAATTATTTACATTTTCATCGTAAAATAATTTACGTTACAGATCTCTGAGAAATCCTTTAATCTTCACCCGGTAATTATGGGTAAAGTACGCCCAAGTTATTTACTTGGAAGAGTCTCAAGTTACGCAGCCTTGCTTGGCGCAGTGCATAAAATAGCGGTCGCCTTTTCCCTTCCCTTTAATTCTGCGATGATTAAGTTATGATGCGGATTTGGAAACTCTGGAATCGATCATGAAATTGACGTTAGTAGTTACAGGATTACTTGATTCACAAACAAAGTAAAAAAAGTATAATTTCCAGACCTCGAACGAAGCATTCAGTGTAAATTTTGTAATATTCTAACCGATACTATACTAAATATTTCTCCATATTAATATGTACGCAGATCGCAATTCATTTCGGTACAGTCATTCTGTTATTGACGTTACTGTGTATCCATGGTCGCCTTAGGACAGTATGACTTTTCGATATCTTTTAGTCATCACCGTATATATGATTGCTTATCCCACGTATACGACTGGTTATGATTCTAATGGTTTCCGCATATGTCCAATTAAAACGATTCGCTAGTCAATCGACAAACATCTGATGCTACAAGGATTTTAAATAAAATCGTGTGATCGAAAAACGGCTTGTTGTCGAGTGTAATATCGTTATTCTGTTCTCATCCGGTAATTTTTTACACGACACCGGCTTCTCTGTTGGTTAATTACGACAAATAATTCGATTTGTGTCGATTTTCAGAACAATACACCTTCGGGAATCTGTGCTAAATATTTCACCCTTTAGAAATATCGCAAAATGGTGTTTATCTAGAAATTTGATAACATCGTTTACGTCATTTCTGGGGTTTATGCTAGACCGATGGACGCTGTTGGATTACTTGGTAATCAGCACTTTATACTTTTATATGCACAAATGTTTGTTTATTTTTGAGGCTATTCTCAATGATCAGTAGAAGTATATCGTACTCTATTCACACCATAAAACATTACATTCAGTTTGTTAAAATTTCATGCAGACAATTCGAAAAATTAATGTATGCTAGTCATTCTAAACATTTGGTGGGTAAAATATGGGGACGTGAGGTTGGGTAGTTAGTGTTACTCAAATATATATTACTAACGCTATATTGTTATTGAAGTAATGTGTAGTTAATGTCTTGCTTGTTTACTGATGGTGGCAATACTTCATACCTTCGAGTTATGCACTTCGATTCTTACTGAATTATCGCTAGTATTCCTTCAACCACTCCTCAAAACTCGCATATCGTTTACTCCAGTCTCATTGCACTATACTTTTCCGTAATCACTACTAATGATTCCAGTAGATAACATTCTTTTTATTATATTTGTTTTGTAAACAGATCCAACCAATGAGAAAACAGTTGATTAAAAGGAAGGATCGCCAAAGCCAGCTGCTCGTTGAGCTTGGTGAATTTCTTCCAACAATTTTTTGTTTCTCAAATTCAACTTCATGGTGTATTTGTACGACTGTTCAGCCTCTAGTACTCTGTTTGTCTGTGTGAAAAAGTCAAAAAAATTAGAAATTGGAAAAAGTAAGGCCACGAAATCTAATTAGCTTTGACAATCAGACAGACAGGTTGGTAGGTGGAGTACTGTGTTGTTAATTAGGCAGACCGCCATCGGTCGAATTTCAAGGCGATTAAGTCTTTACGCGACCATTTGTTGTTCTACAAACTAATGTGATGAATTGGGCGGAGCTATTGATTCTGGTACGGAACAACGATCGAATCGTTAGTAAATCGTCTGCAAATTGAAACATTCGAATCGATTGGATAAACTAAGTTGAATGTCCCAAGCGTCAAGCTAAACCGCTAACAATTCGCTTAAAACAAATCAGTAAAACCTTTAATGCATCCTAAAAATCTTTGAAAGGATAATTTACGGGAGTAAAGTACTCGACGGCATTGCTGCAGTTGCTCAATTTTTTATTGAACTCCCAAAAAGATGACATTTTTTCATCACATACTGTGGATACCAGTTAAATCGAAGATAGTGGAACTGGAACAAGAATTTTTGACGTTTAATCCGAGTATATACACATCGGATCAGTCGCTAAGACAAGTAATACGTGCATTACGTTAATAACCGCCGAGCACGATCACTCCTGTCACTCCCTAGGGACACCTGAGCAACTTGCACACAGGTTAATACGCGAAAATATTGTAATGGATGAAGAAAGTATTCTCGAAGGTACCACATACGCTCGTTTGACAGATCTTAAGCGCCTCGCCTTCTTATCCTCCCTCGATGCGACTCACCATGGCCGTGGGCTATAAGCATACAAAACTTTCATCGCAAAGCATTCGGATTATAAGTGTCTAAAAGAGATACTGTAGTGTTTGCGACAATCATCAATCGTTTTACCTCAGTCCTTGACAACATTAGGATTCAAATATTGTGCAATACAATATTTCTTTAAGCGCAAATGAATGTACACTACTGTGCAGGGAAAAATCATTGAATTAGCGATGTTAGTAATCTTCGAAGGCACACAACGATAATAAATTTACACCACGTAACATTAAGCAATTTTATGTAGTAATATACACCATAATTATCGAGATAGCATCAGGCAAACGTTATAGAAATGGATTTTATGCCATAATAACAACATCTCTTATGACCTTACACTCACACGATAATTACAGATACTATGTCGCTTGGAAAAAGTTTTGGCACTGACAGCTATAGGCATTCATACTATTTGTAACATATATTTATTTCAGATCTCTTCAATTTAATTTGAAGAAAACAACGATGTTCATATCCTTGCTTTGTCGCACAAAAATATTGATTTTGTCAGAGGGCACATAGCGATTGCTTGTTTGTATCCTTGCTCTCCCGAGGTAATGTACTATACTCATTAAAATCATAAAAGAACACGAGCGACTTCATGGCGATATGCCATCTATCTATATTCTCTTTGATCAGTCGTTCTATTGTTTTTTCACGGGGATATAGAGTTGAAATCAGAGCTAACACTCTTCTTACCTTCAAGCAGACCAGAGAGAGATAGGCCCAGACTTCTGCATTACTATTGTTCAATATATTCGCTTCTGCGAGCGCATCTTCGGCTTCACTGAGTTCATCAAGCTGCAAATCAATATGAACAACAAACGAATATTGAAGTTGCCTTTCGTCAATGTTAGGTATTTTATTTCACGGGGGTCACGTTAGGACCACGTACGTCAAAGATGAACTGTACGGTATCATCAGGGTCCACAAATATAAGAATATTTAGTTGGGAAATTTATAATACTCTTTTGCAAACTTTCTTACTCTGTAACACGCCGTTCCCACACCAAGCCACGTAATGCAAGACGGAGATTTCTTACAAGCCAGCAGGAATATTTGTTTAGCCTTTAAAAACTGAAACACAAACAGAATTAGCATAGAATTAGAAGAAGAGTGTTTAAATACATTGTAATTAGCGATAAGAAATCGTTTAAGTAACAATGGCAATGAATTCTTTGATCGAATATTACTCGCGGGAATATAACTCAATGTCAGTCAAACGAATGCAGTTTGAAATGCCATGCTGGGTTTCAAACTATTTTACACTGCCCATTTCGTTCATAAAATGTCACAATGTCGTAATCGTGACGTCCGCTAAGGTACAGAAATATATTCTATTCTCTATTTTGCTGTTGTTGATAAAATATTTATTTCTGGATACTTTGTTGTATTGATTCTAGATATCACACATTTATTAAATTTATGCAATAAGATTTTAATATTAACACAAAGTTTCTTATGGACATTTTAGCCAAATTAGTGGAAGTATACGATCCTTTCTGTACCTCATTCTCATGTAAGTAAATAGAACCCAATCGAAGATAGATAGAGTGCATTTCCGAAGCGTCCGCTATAAACGACAAAGTTCGTTCGTAACAATCTCTCGCCGATACGTAGTTTTTCAGTTTGTACTGCAAGTGCCCTGTAAGCGCCCATACATCCGGATGCTGCGCGTAAAGAAAATTATTTACAGTCATGTTAAATACAATATAAACACTTTGTGTTTGTACTAGAAATCGTATGTACCTACGTATATCAAGGTTGGGTTACCTGATAATTTAGAACAGACGCCCTTTTCAGTAGATCTACTGGTTCACTGTATTCTTTGCGCATCATATGCAATCTTGCTAGCGCTATGTAATAGTCAGCAGAAGGTCCTCCGGCTGGCTCCAGAAGTTCAAAGGACAGAGCAATTTCAGCATACTGTAATAGAGATAACCTTATGTAGTATCTGTTTATGAAACACAATGCTCGGAGTTCGAACTCCGGGGAATATCTCTCGAATTTAGCATCCGAAATCCGGATCGTCCGAAGTACAAGGCATCACTGTACAGGTAAATTTTGGTTCTGTAACCATCTGAGGAATACTTACTAGTCTGGTACTAACTAGCTCTCAAGACAGAAGATAATTTTGGAAAGTACTTGAGCAGGGCCAGAGTTCTGGATCAATGTAGGATTAGAGACGAGGTTGATTTTCTATTATAAAGGAATAGTAGTATTCATATCATTAATCATCCAAAACATTGTGTGGAGGGCTGATCAATTTACAGATTGGAATTGTTCATAATCATATGTTGTATGTTTCTTAAATGATATTTTACTAGACATTGTTTGCGAAGCAAAAAGATCACAGATACATCTACGCTGCTTATATATAAATATTTAAAACTGTACTTACTCAGAATGTGTGTATAAGAGATCAAACACATAAAATACATTAGTATCAGGGAATATCTGTTAAAATATAGCCGTACTCTTTTTTATTGTAAGATACATAGCATGAGAGGGTATGGTTACAGTTAGAGATTAGATAAATACATAAACTTATCCCTTAACAAGAAATAAACATGCAATCTGAAGCATGAGATATCCCCTAAGGGAAGCAGTGCTGAAAGGAATATCGAATTCTGTAGTTAGATAACAGGATGCAAAAAGAATGAAGAATAAATACATTTGTTCAGCGAGTAGTCGACTCATGGGTTTTTCTGAAGTTATGATACCTTGACTATGGCCAGATAGTTTGTTCAACTACTGTAAACCCATATTCCTTATGTGTGTTGAAAATAGTTGAATGGAAATTCTTGATCTGCGTATTTTAATGCCTATCAGCTAATTTGTTGTGGCCACTCCATCACCTTTCAATAACCTTTCTATTGGCGGTAAAATAATCGAGTAATAAATTCTTACTTTAATCGCTTTCATGTTCAAAAGCCATTCTGCCGTTTGCAAAAATATTGTTTTATTCGAAGTCTCCTCATCTTTCTTCTGCTCCAAGCCACTCGTATTAGTGTCATGAGTATGGGCATGGTCCACGGAAGAGGTGCTGTTTGCTGTCGAATTTCTTATAGCGCCTGGACCGCCTGCAGTGTAAATTATTAATTTTTTCATTAAAATTCTAGATACTAGACTTTGTGGTTGGATAATTTAATTATCAACCTACTTCATTGTTCCTGAAATGTTCACCTGCATTAAAAACATAGCTTTCTCCATGAGAGAAAAAAATTCTCACCTTTGTTGCCAGTCGCTTTGCTCCCCTTTGAAGTCGACGCTGATCGGATTGAGCCAGACGGATTTTTTAGAGCTCCTGCACTGGGAGGAAGCAGGGATGATGCGACAGTGTCCAAATCTCCTTTGCTTTGCATATTCTCTATAGAGATGGGTAGGAGTAAAAATAGGAGCTTGGAGATCTGAAGGTTAATCCAATAGATATGTATAAAAACTGTACATATGTATGAAACTTTAACTAATAAATTAAACATATGTGCGATTCAATTAATGCCTTACTTATGAGAATATAATATTCAAATATATATTATCCCATGCAAACATTATTCACGATATTTCTACTTCATAAATCATCTCACAAAGATTGTCACTTTAGAAGCTTGTTAGTGAATAAGGATTCTGCTAGTAACTCTAGAATAGGATGTATTGTAAACAGAGCTACTGTGGAATGGGCACTTTCATACCAATCTTATCTTGCGAAGGCTCGGTACCAGGTTCCTGATCTAAAGCTGCCGCACTGACCATGTTGACTTTTCTCGCCTCAGCGAACGAATGTTCTGCACGTATGTCGTTACCAGTATTACTATAGAAAAGTGCTAGAATCGTCCAAGGTAAAGCAATTGGTACGGTGCTGCAGGTTTAGAAAATTTGAAGCAGTTTTGTTCAGTAGATAATAATGCATTCAATACAGCGCTAAGCTTTTAATAAGCTTACAAAAGTATAGTACCTAGGAACAGGTAGCATTGTAGCTCTCTCTAACATTGCCTCTGCCTCTTCGTACTTGTCATCCATTGCACAGAGTATACCATATAAAATGAGTCTGCAGTGAAAAATTGCTTTACTAAGTTAACTATTACAATGCGTATGTAAATTCATATTAACATATTATACTCATAGGTCTGATATAAGTTTCTGTACAACTTTCCCAGTAAATTGCAAAGTCAAACAATTCCCAACTTAGCCTAGAGCCTATAGAGCTAGCAACGACCTTAGCAAAACAACCGCATAACCCTCCGGTAAAAAAAGAAAACAATTAATTAATAATAGATCAATTCTTGGATTCTTTATTCTGAAATGGTTGGAATATCTGGAACCCTAGAAGTTATCAAATCATAACACTTACCCTTCCATGTAATTCTGGTTAATCGAAACAGATTCTTTAAAACACTCAGAAGCTTTTGTGTAGTCACTAGTCAGCATGTTGCATGTACCATAGTCAAACCAATGACTGGGATCGCTTCTATCCTTGATTAGTCTTTCCTGTTGTGAGAGAAAAACTTCAGCTACTGTATTCAAACCTTAGAATGGGTCCTAAGTTCACTGGATTTGAACCAAATGTTTATGAGTAAATATCATTCTATCACTTGGTAATATAGCCCCGCAGCCTCATATTCCTCCTGCATCTCTTCCTCTTCTGCAAATCTTTTCAGATGCTCAGAATCTGCACAAGGCTCTGGAGCATGCTCTTCAAGGGTGTCCACAAGTAACACCTTAGAATGTTGTAAATTTTTATGTAATGTTTTTGAAAATATTATTCCAAGCAAAAATACGAGATATCTATATAAATATGTGTTTCTACGATATATTACCACTCCACCTTCTCTAAACTCTCGTGCATTTGGTCTATGAGATAAACATGCAGTTCGCTGAGGAATTCTTGGAGTTGATTTTTATCTGTGAACGCCGTAGTCTTCATGTACTTCTCTCGAACGAGTTTTACAATGGAATGCTGTAAGCATATTGCATTTTACAGAAAAGTAGCATACATCTGGTTATAACATAGTTTTCAGTTTTGTTACAAAACTACCTTCATTTGTTCTTTGAATGCAAAGTATTTTCCTGAGGAATTGAGCTTGAAAAGCAGCTGCTTTCGTCTTTCTTCCTGTTTTTCAAAATTTTGTGGAGCTGCGGGGTCAACAAGTTCTTCACCAAATAATTCTCTATAATTTTATGTTTCCATCGAAAATTAAGCACAGAATTCAATAAAATGTTTGATTTAAAGCATAGATTTCGTTGAACTAGAAAATAATTACAACCTGAATTCTTCCAGCACCATTGATGACACACTTGCAATTTGACTGTGATAATCCTCAATGGCTTTTTGAGAACCACCAACAGCCCGTCCAGCCATAGGAGGACGTGGTGGGATGTATTCGCTTACTAATTTTGCCAATTTTTCAGCCTCGCGCCTGGGAACCAATGGTTGGTGCAATTCGAATTCGAGATAAATGTAGCTACGCGCTTCCAGGTACATTTCTCCTTCGATATTCTATGACCGTGTATAATTAACAAAGAGGTTATACAAAGATCTGTAGAATCTTCAATAACAAATCAGATAAATTCTTACAGTAGCATGATGAACGCCACCTGTACTTTCCACCTCTGAACCAGAATCAACTGTACGCAGGAGAGCAGAACCCTTTTTCGCGGGCACATCTTTACCTGCTACAGAAGAAGCACCTCCTTTTCCACCTTTCTGGAGAGGAGATGATCCAGTCATTCTGCTTGTGCTACTGTTCACTCTGACAATATCACTAGCGATTGCATGCCTCCGTTTAGTCTTTTATATAATTTACAGATTAATAAACATTTTAATTTCTTTAAACTTCTTATTAAAACGTCTCACTTTATCTGCCAGATCATGCTCACTAAAAGGCTGGATTACGAAGGCCCCAGCAACTTTCCTTACGCCGGGGTAGAGTAACGGAGCCAGATCAACATAGCAAACGCCATGGTAGGATATTTGATGATCTTCTTCTATACCAGTACTTCCTTTTTCCTTCTTTCCTCCAGTAGCTTATAAATTCAGAAGAAAAACATTATATAAAAATGTCCCACAAAAAAAAAATAGAAATAATAATCTGTTATTATTTGAAAATAACTTCATTTTATTGCAAGTTCCTATTAGTCAAGGGTGGAAATAGGGGAGGGGGGGCTAATGACAGGCCCCTACTCTCCAGTTTCAGTTTTATGACCTCTCCATTCCTTCTCGACCTCATCCTCACGGACCTTAACGTTCCCCTAGTTCCTAAAACCCATTACCACCAGTGCTATTAGTACAATTTTTTTGCCATGTTTACCAGCAGCCTTTGCTTGTGGAGGCATTGAACATCTCATGATCTCAACTGGCCATAAGCGTGTTTGGGAGACTTTGGTTTGGAATCTGTAAATTGTAACAGTTATAAACACTGTATGTTGTTACTGAAGTACTAGCTCTGATTTCAAAGGACATTGATGTACATACACAGATTTTGTGGCAGGATCAAGGTATGTTCTTCGTTCGCAGTCCCACGTAACGCGATTTTTCTCATTCTCACAGTCTCGTCTGTACTCCTTGTCCTTGAAATCACCCTTTTCCTCGTCGAGTGGCAATAATTCCAGAACACTTTAAAGAAATTCATGCATTAGTGTTCTTCCCAATCCATACTACGAAATACTATTGTATAGACAACTCAAACATGAATATAATTATAGCAGAGCAGCAAGTTTTTGTAACATCTGATTTTTTTGGCATGAGAAATGAATACAAACCTTCCAGGGATAAAATGTGCACCACTACCAACATTTGGTAGATTGAACCATTTCAATGGCCTATTGTGCAATTCCTTCTCAGCTCCTGGTTTCAGAGCACCATTGGAAAAGATCAATGGAATTTCTTTCTAAAAAATCATAAATATGAATGGTAAACAATCAACTTGTTTTTGCGTAAAAATAACAACATGTTGCAAAGGGAATATAATCACCTCAGCTGTCGCAGGTATCGGTAAGCCAACAGTGTAGTTGTACTGGGGACCGTTGAGGGACCAGGAATCAGGCAGGGAATAAGCAGATCCAAGTCGAACAGTTAAGAGGTTGCTTTCCTTCAGCAGAGTTTCATCCAGCAAGGTTTCATTCACTGATATAATTATATCAATTTCAGGCTGGGAAGTAATATTTGATCGATAAATTAGCAATGATCCAGTGTTGTTACATGCAATATCTATTTAATGTTCTGCGGCGCTGAATTTTTGTTTTTAACTCTTTGCCCTTCGTTGTACTTGGAGTATTTTTTGGCCCGACTTATAATGTAGGTCTCTTCACTATTATAAGGAAGTTAAGTTGTAAGTATATCAACTGGTATTTGCAAAGCATTTAATAAGCTTTATATAGTTAGCAAGAATCCTTAGCTAGATCTGTTCGACCTATCAAGTTAATGTACTGGTATGCAAAATTATATTTGCAATGTCATAATTGGAAATGTTCATTGCATAGTTTATAAGGCAAGTTTTCACTTGACATCATAATCAGTATTTCCTGGGCTGCGATGACAGTTCTTTCACTTAGATTCAGAAGCAAATCAGAATTCGAATGAATGCTACAAATATAGATATACTAACTTATGTCAAGCACCTTTATGCATGGATTGTTTGAATCTGACTTAACAACCGATATTTACCTTTTCTAATGGTGAATTTTCCAAGGGTGAACCCACAACAGGGTGTAGTATTAGCTGCTGTTCGATTTTTAATTCACCCAAAACTATCGGCAACAGGTCCACCGTACATTGTCCGAGCACGGAAGTTTTTTCATCCTTTTGCTTCTTCTCCTTTGGCAAGACTTCGTTAATCGTAACTGTAGAGTTTTGAACCAAAAATTAATGCTCAATAGTTTAATTGTTATGGATGTTGGACATTTTATGGTAGACACTCACTTAGCAAAGGTTTGTAAGAAACGCTGTCTAGTGTGTGGCCAGTATCTGTGAAGGAACAATCTAAAGTTGTTGAGTAATTGTATTCTGCCTCTGATTCTGCAGTTGAGTCAACCTGATGAAGAAATAAAATGGAATATCTCAAGATATTGCGTTTTTTTCATCCACCGTCACTAATTTCCGTTCTTTTACCTTCTGTGAATCACCAAGGGCTTTCGAATCGAATTCAATGTGCACGTATGACGTTAAAGCGTCTCCTTTCACACCACGTAAATGCCGGCATCGCAGAACAGTAATGTGAATAGTTTCACTATTGCGAATCACATCTGTTTCGCCTGCCATATTCTGGTAATTGTTGAATTAAACTATCAGAGGAAAAGGACACTAGACTTAGCTTGATAAATTACAAAATATTTTTAGGACATGGTATTTTAAATATAAACATTCATTGGTAAACCTAAATCTCAACCTCCACAATCGAAATTCTCTGAATTTGTCTGGAAAGTGTGTTGCTATGGAAACGTTTGGTATATGCCGCCACCTAGTGTTGACCTCCTATACGTTATAACGAAAACTTATGCCATGGAGTTCCAAGTTCCAGCAGTATTTTATTTCTTTACATTTAGGAAACTACCTCAGTACATATCAAACAAAAATAGTTACATTTTTTCAAGTATTGGTATGAGAATAGCTCGATTTTCCTGTAAAACTTTCAGTCACTGCTGAAAGACTATTGTTTTTTGTGTCCGGATTTATGACTGACTTGAGAAGTTTTCTTGCTTTCTGTGCAACTTGACTTTGCAGCACTTCACCAACAGAACGACCAGGAAATAATCGTGATAACAGAGGAACGGCCTTTTCAAACAAATAATAGAATGATCATATTTTAATTTGCTAAAATTAGTTGTTCGTTTTACCTCATCATTGTTTGAATCCAGCAGTAAAGAAACAAGAACATCCTGCTGTGCTGAAGCCACATCTTGGCACATATATCGTGCACGAGCTCGATGAACATAGAACATGCTTACTTTAGGATTATGGTCAATGGCAGATGTGAAGTGTTTTAATGAATCTTGGTAGATTCTGTTAAAACATAGAACATGCTTACTTTAGGATTATGGTCGATAGCAGCTGTGAAGTGTTTTAATGAATCTTGGTAGATTCTGTTAAAACAGAACATGCTTGATTTGTATCTTGTTTAACATGATTGACCATGGTCATTCTAATTGACATCGGGCGAAATTGACTAGATTCTATGAACCAGATGCAAATATTTTGTGAGCTGGAGTTATATTATGTTGCTATGTTGAGTACCTCTCTTTGTAAGCAACTATCCCCAATTCATTTCGGACTACAGCAATACGACATCTTGTTTTCCAACACATTTCAATTTCCAGAGCCTGCTCATAATCTGACAACGCAAATGTCAGATCTCCAAGTTTGAAAAAACAATCTGAAAACATGCACTATGCGAAACAAATATCTCCACAGAGAAATATATATTCTGAAGATTATGTTAAGAAATATGAATAAATCAAACCATCACCTCCACGATTAATATAGAGTCCCTTTTTATTCTTTTCTCCTTTTATGGCCTTGTTTAACAGTATTATGGCTTCTTCATAAAATCCCTTCAATTTAGGTGTAAACTAGTTAATATTGCACATTGTATTTCTGTTCATTTGCTAAAAAGTTATGTTGAATTAAGTTTTATACTTGTTGATAGCAGTGTACTGCAAAGTCATTGTAGGTAATGAGTAATTGCTGTTCTGCATCTTTATAGGCATTTATCGTTTCATCATGGTCGCATTTGTCCATCGCCAAAATGTAATCATCAATGGCTGCATTAAAATCTTTTAGTCTCCGGTACAAAGCACCTCTGCACAAATGAAATTACTCACATCAGGTAAATGGACATTGATGATTTTTATATGGTTTACCTGAATACATGATAATCTGCTACTGATGGATCGGTGTTGATGGAATTAGTGATTCTGTTCACAGCCTCATGATACTTTCCCTGCAAGATATAAATACATCGTAAATTATTTAAATAGGGTGAATGAATTATTATATTTCCAATTCTTTTTTTGCGCGCAAACCATCATTTCCTTACTTCAATTGTTAATAAAGAAGCAATTCTTTTACTCTCTTTTGCTCTAGCTTTTAATTCATCCATCAAAGCAGTTGCTTGAGAAAGCAAAGGATCCAATGCCAGGGCGTCCCGCAGATCGTAGTAACAAAGAGTTGTCTGGAATAATAATGCATATCCATTCACACTGAATATGATGTTATCATATTTGCGAGTACATTTGATGCTGTTATTATAGTACTTACGTTTCCAAACATTTCATGCAATCTTGCTCTCATGACCAATAATTCTGAACTGTTTGTGACCTGCGATTCCATGATTCTTGCTATTAGTGCTAGGCATTCGTGGTGTCGTCCCAGAGTGGCAAGGCAAGCTATCGCCCTCATGTGATAGCCAGTGCAAGAGGGTTTAATTTCAGTAGCATTTGTGAAACACTTCAAGGCGTCCGAATATAACCCCTGATCAAATAAGCATTGACCCTGAAGAACAAATTTAAAAAGCGGATTTCATTTACAACTGTGGAACACAAATTCACAAAATTGAAACCCACCTCTAAATAACAGATGAATGCCATCTTATCACTCAAGAAAGGATTGTGAGGTTCCAGTGTGTAGGCATGTTTATAATTGAGCGCTGCAGAGTTGAAATCGCAAAGCTGAATGAATGTTTCTGCCCTCTCTATGTAAAAACTTATTGACTGTGATTGCAAGTTGGTTGCCTTGTTGAAACATGTAATGGCAGCTTCAAACTGTCCTTGTTGAGAATGTTCAATTCCCTGTGTGAAACTAGAATGGAAAATAGTTATGAATTGCATGGTAGATTATGAAGCTTTTTTCAAAATCTTCAAGCCAAATTAAAATTTCTTCAATACAGAAATGAGGGCCAAATCTTAGAAACAATTCACAGATTGAGTAAAAAAAGTCAAATTCACACAGCTCTGAATAATATTAAATATTACAAAGAACTACTTACTGTTCATTTGATCTGGTAATAATGACTTCTTCCATGGTGAGGCATTTGGTGTTTTGGACATTTTTTGCCGGCTGAAGTCCAAGAAAATCAGTTTTCTCGTCTGGCTGAAATTGCCCATCTGCAGTTGTCACTAAAGTACCTTCGGTTTGGAATTCATTTGCTGAATCCTCGGGAACAGGTTTTGGGGGTGTTGCTAATGTCTGTTTAAGTTTCTGGGTGAATTGAAAGGGTAAATTAGCCTACTGACCATCACTGAACAATATTTAATTTCTTTTTGCTAACAATATTATTCAGACCTGTATAATATCATCTGTTTCCGATTCACTGCGTGCAGGAAAATCACCTCTCAAGTTCGAATCAAAGGAAACTAGAAATTTGGTATTTTTAATCTCCAGTACCTTTTCTTCTGATTCTTCAGCTGTATTGAATAGTTAATAAAGGTGGTTAGTTTGTTACTGAACCTGGGTGTGGCACTACTTGTTCGCTACAGCGTATCAATATCTCACCCATAGCTGCTCTATTTCATACAGTAACTTATTAGAATTTTCATACAATTGTTACAAATTGATGCAGAGTATAGCAAAATGGTACTTCCCCGCTTCAGTCGTATCCTAGCAACAGAAATCAACCATGGGAACGATAGTCGTGAGACATACTTGCCCCGCTACCATTTACGTTGAAAAATCAGTGACCCATGTACTGGAAACACCTGAACTTTTGCAATATACGAATCAGTCGCTCTTAGTTGTCCTGTTGGAACCATATGGAACCATAAATATATATAACCAATCGTTTGGTATTCGGTATGAAATGAAATATAAATTTGGTGTTTTTATATTATTAGGAGATTCAGAATGATATCTAGAAAATACGTAGCTTTAGTGTCACTGGTTGTACAAACCACGACACTCGTTCTTACGTTACGGTATTCCAGAACAGTTTCAACAGACGGACGCCGTTACCTATCTAGCACTGTGGTGTTTATAGCAGAGGCAGTCAAACTACTATGTAGCTTTTTAATTATTGCACATTCAAATGGTAAGATATTTACCCTTTATGATGTGATTACTTACCACATGTGAAAGCTTGTGTACTTATTAAGACTATCTATAACAGTGGTTCTTAACCTTTTTCTTGCCATGCTTCCCTATGTTAGGATCCTTCCCTTTACGCCCCCCTTTTAAATAAGTAGGGCTACTAAATAAAAACAATTTAATTTTGGTCGTTTTATTGACTACGCATTAGTGAGATACTTGACACTGCCTCTTAGCTACTAGCTACTGTTTGTAGACTGGCCTTCAAAATCACCTGAACTAAGAACTCCCTTCGGTCGAATAAATTTCGACATTTTGATCCAGGGCTCACGCCCCCCCTGGAAATCCCCGACGCCCCCCAGGTTAAGAACCACTTATCTATAACAATGTGTATTCTCTTTAGGTTTTGTCGGTGCCTGTCGGGAGATATACACTGAAGTAGTGTGTAAGCCCATGGAAACTTTGAAAATTGCAGTTCCATCCGGAACCTATGCCCTTCAAAATAATATATTGTTTATTGCACTTTCTCATCTCGATGCAGCAACTTATCAGGTAGATTATAAGTACAGTATAAGAACAATGGAACCTCAGTACATGAACTTGAGGTTAAACACACCATACAGTAAATGTTCTCGAAGACAGAATGTAAATATGATTGGGGACTTTGTGTCAGTTATGTGTAAGACATCATTGGTATATTTTGGACAACAGTGGGCATGTGTAAGACCTATTCTATATACATAAAATACAATGTAAACTTATATTTCAGGTTACCTATCAACTGAAAATTCTCAGCAGTGCTTTATTTTCAGTTATTTTATTGAAAAAGACTCTAACGAAATTAAAATGGTTTTCGCTTGTTATGCTAATGGCTGGTGTGGCTCTGGTTCAGGTAAGCACCTATCTTCGCTATTACTCATTTAATCTTTTGAATAAACACCCATGATTTTGTAAGATTGAATCACAAGAAACAAAGTCTAATGAATCTTCGAGCAAAATGTATGGTTTGTGTGCAATACTGACTTCATGTGTCACCAGTGGGTTCGCTGGAGTGTACTACGAAATGCTCTTGAAAGGTTCCAAGCAATCTCTGTGGATACGAAACATACAGATGGGTATAGTACATTATTCAAAATCAACTGACGCACATGTTAAATATGTTAACTACAGTAAACCCTTATGATGCGAATAAATTTACATTTATGTATGTGGATATAAATTTGATATTTTATGCTCCTGCTACTTCGTGGTGTACGGAAATTTTAAATTATTTCATCTCTGTTCAATCACTCTGTAAAATTCGAGAAAATCCGATGACTTAGAAAATAGAAAAATTGATCATGTTTTTTAAATGACAAAGGAATTTTATATTGAACAAATGCTCAGTAGTCTTCTATGGAAGTTTTAAATCCTGTTGTCTCAAATTCAAATTTCGTTTTGCCGTTTCAGCTCTATTCGGAATGTTATTTGCCCTCGTCGGAGCCTGTGCTTCGGACTTTGAGGCCATTTGGAAGTACGGTTTCTTTCAAGGATATAACAGTTTAACTTGGGCTGTGGTGATATTGCATGTAAGTAAGAAGAGATAGGAGTGGCTTAGCATTTTGAGAAAGTACATTTTTAAATAAAAGTAAATTTAATTTGAAGGCTGTTGGTGGTCTCATCGTGTCGACGGTTATAAAATATGCGGACAATATTGTGAAAGGTTTTGCTGCTGCACTTTCCATTCTTATTTCCTCCTTGATTTCGTGGATGTACTTCAGTGACTTCAATCCAAGTTTGTAAGTTGAATATATTAATGTCAGTAAATAAATGTTTGTTGGATCCTTCCTAACTAAAGACTTTCTTTATTTTCTGTTTAGAATATTCACCCTTGGTGTTTCGTTTGTACTAATTGCTACCTTTTTGTATGGTAAGAACTTTTCAAATGCAGAGGAGAAAGTCAAATCTTCTTGATTTTTAATTTTATCATTGGGAACTATTGCATGTTGAAGCAGTTTAGTTGAGAAACTTTTCATCAATAAAGAGAAAATTTGCACATTGTCTATTCTATATGTATATTCAGTTACGTCTGTTCGGTATAGTTCGACCATCGTAGACCCAATTTGGATCATAGACCAACGTTATTTTATACTAGTGGAATCTAAAGGATTGCAGTAATCACTTCGTATTTTGAACACACCGTGAATGTATTAATCATATTTCCTTTCATTTATTATCCTTTGCACGCTAATTGCATAACAATAAATGCTGAAATGTATCTGGCAGTACTTACTATTGTGATTCATTGTTTTTTCGTTTGCAATATTTATTTATTCTATTTAACCACCATCGAGTCTACTTTACGTAAAAGGCTTTCAAATCTGGAATAAAATTAAGTTCTTTCTTTTTTCACTGCGACTTCCTGATGGCATTCTCGCGACGCTTTCATAAGCCACAGTTATGCTATTCTGATTGATCAAACGATGTTCAGTCGGTTCCAAGGCAGAGACACGTCCCCTGTCGTGGATCCTGGCTCGATATGGAAATTCCAGTACGAAAAAGTAGCCATAGATCCAATTTACAAACTTGTAAATTTGACGGGAGGAGGAATGCTGATTGATGCATACGACGAGGGCGGCATCAGAGAGCCTTACAAAGATAAAAGAAGAAGAGTGTGGAAATTCGCAAAGGAATATATACCCCAATTTCTGCAAGACGAGCCTAAGAATACCACGAAACGCGAGTATGCAAAATGGACAAATACTCTATCGAGGGATTTAGAAAACTACCTAAAACTTATATCTAGCGTTGACAGCGAACATCGAAGAGGGAGCAGCAGTGACGGTGCTGTTTACATCCCCACCTACGAGGATTTCGAGAAGGCGGGAGACTCGCCGTTCACAGGTGAGAATACGCCTTGCTACTGGAAAATGAAAAAGAGAGGCGTACTCGGAGAAACTGCCTTTCATCTTCTGATTTTGAATGACAGTACGAAGCATTTCCAAATCGCTAGGATGCTACTGGAGCTTTTTCCAGCCCTGGCTGTTGACCAGTACATGGGACCCGACTATTTTGGGCAGACCGCGCTGCACCTAGCTATCATTTACAATAACTACAACCTCGTAAGGGGAATGTTGAATACCAATTACTGTAATATTCATGCTCGAGCTCGCGGAACTTTTTTCCTCCCGTTGGAATTCAGAAAGCCTAATATGCCTATGACAAGAACCAAGTACCAGCGCCTATACGCCTATTACGGTGAATATCCGTTGTCGTTCGCAGCAAGTACAGAAAACACTGCAGTCTACGATTTGCTTTTAGACAATGGAGCGGATGTAAACGCCCAAGACGATCTCGGAAACACAGCTTTACATCTGACAGTAATTCACGATAAGCTAAATATGTTTCACCATGCAATAAATCGTGCAGAATATCCTGCCAATCCTTCAATCAAAAACAAACAAGGTTATACTCCCATGGTGCTTGCGGCTTTCTTGGGAAAGCAAGAAATGTTCGAAGGGATAATGAAAAAAACTTCGAAAAAATTCTGGTCCATCAACAACATCGTTTGCTCCGGTTATCCTTTGAAAGATCTTGATAGCATCAATCCTCAGGGTAATACAAATTGGAATTCTGCCTTGATCCAGATAATTCATAACAACAGCAACGAGCATTTGGACATGCTCCAGGCAGATGTGATCACTCGACTGCTCCAGGAAAAATGGGACGTATTTGGGAAAAGAAGGTTCTTCGAATTTTTGATATACCACATCGTGCACATTTTATTTCTTTCATGCGCCGTCTACATCAGACCTAATGACATTACCCAGCTCGCCACCGCTGCAGATCCTTCTAGCATAGCTCGATATTGCTTTGAAATAATCACAGTCCTAATGAGTATATACGCGCTTTTATACTCGTTCGTGCGCATCAAGCATATATCTACAATAGACGAATTTTGGATGATCTTGCGATCAATGCCCACTCGGATCCTATACTATTTAGCCTGCATTTTGATGCTTGTATGTATACCAGCAAGATTTTTAAAATTAGTAGACTTGGAAGACTGGCTGCTTACTTTTGCAATCCCATTTTTCTGGTCTTACTTCTTTTTCTTTGCGAGAGGCTTTTTTCTGACAGGCCCTTTTGTTACAATGCTTTATCGGATGATAAGAACTAATCTGGTAATTTTTTTCATTATATACATCATTGTGTGGCTAGCCTCCGGTGTCGTTTTCTATTATCTGTTCAAGGACCAGGGGGTGAAGGATTTCAAGAGTCCATTGGATACATTTATGTCTCTACTACAAATGAGTTTAGGAGACTTCAGCTACGAAATTAACAGAATGAGTAAACAGCCTGCGATGACCTACATCCTGTTCATTTTTTTCATGCTCATCGCCCACGTCCTTCTTCTAAACGTACTGATCGCCATGCTCACCCGAACCTACCAAACCGTCATAAACAAAACCGAAAAAGAATGGCGACGGCAATGGGCTAGCATTATTATGATCATAGAGAGAGCTTATTCCCGTGAAGATCGACTTCATTTTCAAGACATGTACAGCATAGATATGTCAAATATGGTATTAGGAAATACTAAAAAACTACATGAACTGTCCAGAACAAATGTCAAGGATAGAGGACTTTTATCGATTCAGGATATGGGAGCTAGCACCGGTAAAAGAAAAGCTGCGGTAACTGGAATGTGGAAAACTTCAAAAAGAGCGGCTTCCAAAAGGCCTTTGTATGGTGCCATAACATTGGATAGATCTTCTGAACTAGCGCACAGACCTGCTTACAAAGTCAAAGGAAAGGATAGAGAGTGGCAAACGTGGATTTAACAAACTCATTTGCAGCATGCCTAATCGGAAACTGCATTTTACTTATGCTCTTTTACTAAGTGAAGAGATCGTTGTCGTTGAATATACACAGATTTCAGATCAAATTATGATATGTGTGTTGTTTAAATACCTAGAAGAGTCATTCAAGTAGCGTTCAATTCTTGATCGTGGGAATAGTATAATATGTAGCACTATTTAGACCCCTTCTTACTCTGATTATATAGCAAAAAGCACTGATTGTGTTAGCAGTAGGAAATGTTTACCTAAAGGTGGGTTCGGCCATAAATTACTTTCCATAATAAACGACCAAATTCAAGATGAAGTTTACTCAGTTGCATAGATGTAGAGTCAGACTGCACAGGCGCATAAAGAGGCAAGGAACTATAATCACTTATCATCACTTACCGGGAAACATATGCTACTAAATATATTATAAACGACCCGCCTCAGTATCGGATATAGGACTCGGATTCTACGACCGAGACATCCCAGAGCCGAGATATTATACACAGTGGATATTTATGTCAGATGTTTTCAAAATTTTATGGCAGAATCCTATCGCTTATTGAAAATCACCACACAACCACGACATCTAACGACTTTGAACTCTGAACTGAACAGCTAGAAATAGTTTGTCAAGTCACTTCTTCACAATTTATCCGACCTAATAACATCCTCTTATATATCTGTGGGAAAAGTAACACTTTCTACCAATATTTTTTCATTACTACTTTTATATGCTTTTCTATTATTTTTTATCGAGATTTTTCCTTCTAATCATAGCGGGGCAATCTTTCGCTACATATTTATATGTGTATGCAAAATTTTGAAGTTTTCAGTCCACTTAATGGCGGATGGAATATATCGTTTCGCTGTAGACTTAGTTGTTGCGAATTCGTGTTGTTTAGCACAGCAACATAACTTAAAATCGAATTTTGTAATTCTACGGTATTAAGATTATTCATTTTGAAAATATTCGGAAGTAAATTCGAAGTAAATTGTTGAAGCATCTAAACCAGAACTCAAAATGGCAGATGATGTTCGAAGGGGAGGAGAAGACGAAGATCGTGGTCCTGGTAAGAAATAGCTCTTTTCTGAAAAGTTAGGCCACGTTTAAGTAGTTTTCTTCCTGTTATCTTATATCAAATTACTGAAATTTTCAGGTGCTGTTTACCAAGTTTTTGAAGTTATGTCGGATCTTTTAAGCAAATTGAAATTGTTAAATTACGAACAGAATTTAATAAATAAACGCAACATGAAACCGTTTACCAGGTAAGCATCAGCAATTGAGATATTTGAGAGTTGAGTATTTGCAAAATTGGACAGAATAATAAGGTAACGCAACCAGTCCACTGCATATGCAAAATCACCATTCAATAACTGAACAGGTCATTTCTAAAATGCAGAAAAGAAAAGAGTTGGTAATGCAGAAATGATTCAAATCTCTTATTTCAACACTATTTCAATTTAGCCCTTAAGAATTGCGTAAAACTGAGTATATTTTTTCTCATGACAGGCATTATTTTGCTCTTCAAACAAATTCTGGTGAACAGTTTTATGCGTTCACATCAACATGTGCTTGGTTGCTCAATGTAACCGGCAAGTCATTTGAAATGCCCCAGGAGTATGATGATCCAAATGCAACCATATCAAGCATACTGGAAGAAATAAAAAAGATGGTATGAAGACATATAATAGTACACCGAAATCAATATTAAATTAGTGGTGTGCTAATAGAGGATGTGGTCCATCTGATTATTTGTCGACTGCCCTAGGGTTAGGTTATATTCTCTTATCTGAATTAGTTTTTTTTTAATTTTAATTTCTTTCTGGGCGGTAATCCTCACGATACATTGTTCATGGTCCGCGGTATTTCCATTTCTGGAACGAGTATCTTTCTTAAACTCAATGTATAGTAATTGTTCAAGTATTTGCCTTTAATTCAATAATTCAATAATTCATGTTTTAATGATTTACCTGCAGGGCATTCCAGCTGATTTTCCTCCATCCAAACTTAAACAAGGTTATGGTGAATATGTTTGCTATATCCTTGACAGGTTATCTGAAGAAGCATTAAAAGCAACACAGTTTCAGTGGAGCAGGTTTGTAATTGGTTGAAAATTTCCCAAGTATTTCCTCAATATATATATTACATAAACAAATATTCCAGTCCCGTCTACCCTGAAGAATCTCAAGAGGAAGAGACTATTCACGAGGAGGAAGAGACATCCGAATTAAAACTAGATCAGCTCGAAGATGAGATGTCGATGGCGGTTGACGATAACCTCTCCGATGAGGAAGATGCAACTCATTATCTTGATCTTAAATCTGCAGACAACTTGGTTGGTCTTGAAGCATTCCTTAAGTAACTTTTAAAATTCCATCTCCCATTCTGGAAAACATTCACAGACTAGCAATAGCGATATCTTCAGCGGAGATCCATATATATTTATATTACTATAAATTTTCAAAGTCTTACTTAATTTCACATGCTTAATTTCAACATTTCAACATTTCAACTTCTCCACCATTGATAAAATTCATTCAGTCCTACAATCCTAGCTATCTACACATTTCACCCAGTTTGTTCACTGTCCTTTTTTAATATTATTAGGGAAACAGGCAGAGTGAAATACTTCAGTCCACAACTAATGCAGATGAGTGGAAATTGGAAGTTGAAAGAGTGACTCCATCACTCAAAGGTAATTACTTTACAAGCATCCCTGTTAACAATTTTGTCTGCTTAAAATGTGATATTGCCCTTTATAGGCAACTTACTATGCATAATTTAGCATTTGTTTAGCCAATCATGCACAATCCACCCAATTTTTATAGCATAAACATGTGTAAGTGCCTTCTCTGGAGTAACTATAACCTCAATTTGTTTCATAGTCACAATAAGAACTGATAATAAAGACTGGAGGACACATGTGGATCAGATGCAGCATCACAAAGTGGGAATTGAGTCATCACTGGTGGAGACGAGGGTATTAACTATATTTCTGTTACTGTATTTATTTCTCTAATTAATTGCATCAAAACTACACATTATTTCAATTATATCTGTTCGCTCAGTCTCACTTGGACAAACTTCGTGATGAGATAGGCAAAACGCTAGAGAAGATCTCTAGCCGTGAGAAATACATCAACAACCAGCTTGAACATTTAGTACAGGATTACAGAACATCTCAGGATAAATTAGCTCAGGTAATTTGAATTTTTTCTGTTTCTGAGTTTTCTGTTTGGGTCTAGTATTCCACTGAGCAATAATATTTGTATAGACGAAGGAAAAATACAAACAGGGCAGTGGTGGCGTGACTCAGCATTCACGTACGCTGGCTGTTCTTACCGAGGAGTTGGAAAAAGTAAAACATGATATGGAGGACAGGGGGAGTAGTATGACTGACGGAGGTGAAAAATTATTGTTTTAGGCTTTTACTGTCCAATTTATGCAGTTAGGACTTAGAGAATTAGAGAGTTAGAATTTAGGATCACCACGAAAAGTTTTTTTCGTTACAGCACCCTTGGTGCGTCTGAAACAGGCGTTAAATAGATTGAAGACAGAATGTATGCAAATGGATATTAGGATCGGTGTAATTGAGCACATACTCATGCAGGTATTTCACGAGCGCTGTTTCTCCGCAACTTGAATATCTTGAATGTCTTTCTGTATGTTGTGCTTTCTTGATAAAAAAAGTAGATTTTTCTGACCAAATGATTTTGAAAACCCAGGCTCGAATGAAGGATAAGTCAATAATGCACAACGATATGAACAAACCGATCCAGCACTCATCCCATGATACCCTATCTTCTGACTACACTAGCTTCATGAAGCTGTATTGATGTATCATTCTGTAAAACCTGTATTAATATTCCATAGCAGATTTCTAGTTTATTACACATTTAGTTGTATTTTTTTATTTTTCACTGTATGGACAAAAGTTACAATTAAATATTGACAGCAAAATCAATAACGGTTGGAAGACTTTGTGATTTTGTTGATATGTTCAGTGTTCTGATAACAGAGCAACATTATTATGGAAGAAAAGATGTTGATTGCTCATTGATGCAATAAATACCAACACTGGGTGGCTCTACAGTTGTTGGTTGTGGTGTAGTATGTGTATGAATTCCTATTCAATTACACAGTCACTTGAGTACAATAAGAAATTCAGCTACATTATATGAAAATCCTAGGCAAAGATTGCTATTATCTACCAAGTGATGGTTGGTAGGGTAAGTTAGTGTAAACAGCAACAGCAAATAAGAGGACACAGCTCAGGTAGGGTAAGTAAATTTTGAAATTCTAATTATGGAACTATGTAGTGTATTGAGTTTCGATGCAAGAATGTTTATTATACCTCGGTAGACTATGTAAGCCAATGAAAAATCTGGACGGTCAAAAATTGCAATTATGTACAGATAAAAGAGTAATGGAAGCTAGAAATGTACATAGCTTAAATAGTCTGAATGAATACATTAAGTTATTGAGTATGTGACATAAATATGTGATACAATCGACTATTCCTTACAATACAATGAAATAATAAGTGCCACTTATAAGCTAATAGCAGTCTTATTTGTCTCATTTCTCCACTTTGCAGGAATTCGCTTTAGGGTCACAGTTCTTATATTCTCTGAGATAGGGATAGTTTAAATCCCCTCTGTTGTCGTCTCTGTTCGAAGAGTGCTCCATCATGGGTGGACCGGTGTCCCTCACACAGACACAATGAGCTCGGCTTTCTCCCGGTGGATGATGCAGTCTTGGCACACCTACCCAATCCCTATCGATTCCTCCACTGTAAAACAGAGTCGCAACATTTAATGAAATACAGTTTCATATAAACTGGAAAAATAAAAATACCTTAGTTTAGTGCACCAAACCCTTGATCCCTTTTCTTGTGTCCATTCAGAATTACACGGTGGAAGCTTTTTGTCATTTTCTGCCTTAAGGTCCTTTACTTTTTGTGCTTCGATCATGAAACCCTCAGCTTCCTTGAGTGCTGCAGTCGGGTTACCATTTTCATCGTAAAATCTGCCAACTAGCTTTCCTACAAACTTGTAATCTTTTTCGTAAAAGTCCATCCAGTTTTTATAACCATCATAATCGTTCAATGTCACTCCAGTCAGATCGTCAGTCAATCCTTTTTCAGTGAAGTCCCCAGTGGTAAATGCTCTTGTTCCATCTCGTCCTAAACAAAGAAAATGGCAAAAGAGCCTAAAATAAATATACAGTCTAACAAATATGATTTCATTTACAGGTAAATAAGGGAAAGATTTTATGCAAGAATATGCATTTCAATGTGGGAGTGTATATCTGTATCTAACCAACCTGCAAAAAAGTCATATCCACCACCTGGTCCGTAATGAGCAGCCCCTTTGGAAACGTCGTAGACGCGACCCAAAATAGCCAAATACAACCCTTTGCTACCATCACCACCCCTGTAAAACTTCCATAGCTGATTTTTCGTGAATAGTCTGGTACCTTTGCTATTCTTAGAAGATTTGGAAGTCGGATTTTGGTTGGAGACCTTAGCACTGTGTGAAGGAACCGAACGTGGTTCTATGTTAAGAAACCTTGCAATTCTTTCTGGAATATACTCATGGGCACCCGAAGAGTCTTTCATTTTTTCGCTTGCGAAGTATGCGAGTATTATTGCAAGAAATACGACGACCGGAGTAGAATTTAAGGCCATTTCCGAACTTCTCTGTAATTGCAAAGCCTGACGGAACAAACACTACGCGCACTACTGTCTTCCCAGTAGAGTAAAACTATGAAATTTCCGTAGCGGGATGATACAACTCGGATTGTGACGAGTGCCTACTGCCGACTCTATAGATGGGTAAGTGGATTAAAATAATGCTATAATTGCAGCGGTAATTACTTAATTCTACCCAAATTTCGTAATTGCCTCGTGCACTATGTAATATAACTAACCACTTTCCGTTAACTGTAAGCTTTAATCAAAAAAATGTGATAGCTTGGCGTCGATGTAGCTTACGTGCTTTAAAAATACAACAGGATACAAGAGCTGTTTCCGTTGTGCTTTGTCAACAATAGCGTACCATTACTGGCATGAAGCCACAGTGTTATTAATTTTTTTTGTTCTTTTATAATTGTAAAACTTAAGCGGTTTTAGTATTCATTTCAGAATCTCTAGTAAAAACAGACTGTCACACACCTTAAGAGGTTTTTATATTCAATCTATCCTCGCAGGTTGAAATGAAGACGACGTTTAGTCCTAAATGTGCAGTTCACTGCTATCTTATTGTTATGTAGTAACAGCGGCTCTAGCCGTCAGCGTTGCAGCTATGGAAGCCAAGAATCAATTCCACTCCTTGTCCCAGGATAAATGCATCCCAAATTTCAACATTTGTATGGCACCAAATTCCCCCCGTTTGTAATCCAACAAGCATTTATTTCGATTAGAGTAATAATAATCACTCACTCACTCATCACTCATCAATCACTCATCTACCGGAAAGCATATGCAGTTACAAATAATATATACAATTCGATTCACAGGATCTATAAAGCCCTGAAAGCTGAATTACAGAATAGGAAAAATTTTCATTGGGAGAAGATGCCTTTTTGAGTGTTGAAGGCAATAATAGTATTTACTTAGGTGTTTTGTCAATGATTAGAATGCGTTGCAGATGATGTAACGGGCATATGAGTCTACAGAAAGAAGGCGAAGCAAAAATATGCTGATTCATTTTTACTCAGCACGACTAAGCGATTTTTTTACAACTATATATATATATATATATATCTATACTATACCGACATCTGCGCCTCTGTTGTAGGAAAGCTGCCGCAGGGTTTTGTGAGGTGGCGTATTACTATAGGTAGTTTGAGTTCGTTAAATTGTTCCTATCCAATTCAGTATTTTATTTATTCCTGTTAAACTACAAGGATGTTAAAATTCCCCCAAGGCGCTCATTTGAGGTGTCCTACTAAATGCTTTCTGTAGGTTTACAATCGTTTCGGCCAGCGGTTTACATATACGGGTATTTCTGAAACTTCCCCGACTACTTGTACGAGATATAATCATACCATCAAGGTTGGATCGTTTGAATCTGATAATACATTTACGTTTCTTGGCTATTACTAGTGACGTGAGACGTGTACAAGTGCTTCAAACTTTTGATTTGAGTCTGCGGTGAAGGCTTACGAAACACAAAATCAGATTTCATCATGTTTTTTAAGGTCTAGTGCTCAGCGACGATAAACTGCAGTATAGAAGTTTTTATTCTTTGGGAGAGCACCAAAGCTTACCCGAAGCGTTAAAAGAAAACCTACTTATGACACGTGTAACGTTAACTAAACGCAGAATCGATATCGATAGTACTGAACGGTACAAATAATACTCAGGCTTAGTGTTCAGCAAGCGTGGTAGAATTGGAAGCATAGATAAATTACAGGAAGGAAGAAGCTGATTACACATATCTAGTCCTCAATGTCCTGTTTCTCAACAGTTTCAGTAATTTACCGTTAATATCAGACCTACGTAACAGTTAGTATCAATAACAGGCCTACAGACAAATCCAATTATGATAAACATATCACAGTCGTGAAAATTTGTCTGAATACCTGATAATTGGCACTTACTCCATGATATCAAGGTAAAATATCCATTGTTCTCTTGAACCACATAGTTGATCAATGTAGAATTAGATGGAAGTTATAGTAACAGAAAGCCAAGCCGTGAGTCGAGTCGCAAGTATGTGAAGTGGTTCAAGTCGATAACTCAGCTAATAACATCGAATAATACTTTTATAGGAGAGTGTAACTGATCCCACTGTAGAAATTTCCAGGTAATTTGTATGTGGAGTTTAACCAGCCAATCAAACTTACCAACCTATTCACAACCAACGAATATCCATCAACCTCAGACTGATGCAATCGTACAACACTTTTAATATCCGCAATATCTGAGAAAGCAGGTAGCTTTTTGACTGTGTAACAATCATTCTTATCTCTCCTGAAATTCCTTTTCATGAATTCCAGGAGTCGGTAATATCAGACTGATAAAAGCAGCATGACTGCAAATGACGATGCAGTGGGTGATGAGTCTACCGAATCCATAGTCAATAGCAAGAAAAATCTACTGCACATAAGGTCAGTAAATGTGTGGATAAGTAACAAGGTTTACTGTTATATACCACCTACGTGTTATAAATTATTCAATCAAGTATAAAAAACAGCCTTTCATTTGTTCCAGGCCGATTGATGACACAGTAGAAACCAAAATGAGTGAGTGAAGTACTTATAGTATCTGGAACTTCAGTATAGTCTAACCATACAACAAAAACACTACTGTAGTGCTGTGAAGTGCTATTGCAAAGCGGGTGGTTATATTAACAGAAACGATCACATGTATATGTATCTACAAGCAGAGCAACCCGGGCGGAAAAGTTCTTATAGTTATATAAAGCAACCGGGTGTCATTCCTTTCGGAGGAAGCCCAGACCTGTTTTTGTATCTATGTATCTAAACCCTGTGCCGAATTTAGTAAAGAGCTGTTAAGAAATGGCGGAGACAAAACAAATAAACTTTCACGCTAACAATACAGATGACAACACTTTGAAATTGAAGAGAGAAGTTGGCTTTGTCGGCGGTGTTAGCTTGATTGTCGGCTCCATGATCGGATCCGGTATCTTTGTGTCACCCAAAGGTGTTATGAAATTCACTGGATCGGTTGGTGCTTGTCTTGTGGTGAGAATACTCCTCCACTTAAATAACTTGTTGATTTAAATCTGTAGTTCAACAAATAACGTTTTCTCAGACATGGTTTGGGTGTGGTGTACTTGCTACCTGTGGCGCATTGTCATACGCAGAAGTCGGAACAATGATTCCGAAATCCGGGGGCGAATTCCCTGTATTGTTGGAGGCATTTGGTCCAATTCCAGCGTACTTGTTTGCATGGACGTCAGCGACTGTTTTGAAGCCTTCATCCCTTGCCATTCTCTCTCTTACATTTGCAAAATATGCTCTTGCACCGTTTTTCACAGGTACGTATGAAGTATATCTGCCGTAATAAAAAGTCAAGGAGCTCGTACCGGAAATATATTTGAAATTCTGTTTTTAATCTAATTTAATAAAGTTTATCACAGTGTACTGAGCATTTCAATATTCTTCCAAGTAATATCATTGGCATTTTTCAAAGAAGGAAATTTTCTTTTCAGATTGCGGTGATCCTCCTGAAATTGCAATGAAATTTGTTGGCGTGTTGGTAATCGGAATCATAGTGCTGATAAACAGCTACAGTGTGAAGTGGTCGACGAAATTTCTTACATTTTTCAGCGTTGGCAAAATTATAAGCTTGTTAATCATCATAGTCGGTGGCATTGTTATGCTAGCGCAAGGTATACAATTAAGATTTCATCTTTGTCAGCACTCCGACTGTACACTATCGCCTTTCTTGTGTTATAGGTCACACGGAAAATTTTCAAGATTCTTTCGATGGTGAAACCCCAGGCCCACGGGAAATAGTGTTAGCCTTTTATCAAGGTCTTTGGGCTTTTGATGGATGGAATCAGTTAAATTACGTTATAGAAGAGTTGAAGGTTCTACGAGCTTGTCCTTATGAATTGAAGAAATTGCGTTCATTTTTAACTCCTATAACTTCATTTTTCTAGAATCCATACGTGAATTTACCAAGAGCTATCATAACAGCTATGATTCTTGTAACTGGACTGTACCTAATGGCTAATGTAGCTTACTTGACAGTAATGACACGATTGCAGTTGCTCGCTGCACCAGCTGTGGGCACGGTAGTTATCCATAGCTTTTGACAATAGCCAAATCGCTTCAGTTAAGATACCATATTTGCCTGACCTGGAAATTCATACCGTTACAGGTGTTCGGTGCTAAAGTTCTCGGTGTGATGGCGTGGGTAATACCAATTGCCGTCACTAGCTCTGTATTCGGAACCTGTCTGGGGTCTTGTTTCACAGCAGGTAGAATATCATACGTTGCAGCACGAGAGGGTCAGTTCAACCAGGTCTTATCGATGATACATATAAAACGACTTACTCCGGCTCCAGCTGTGATGCTGAACGTAGGCTCATATTATTTCATTCACTTCAACTTTCCCATTTTCGAATGTTCCTTATAAGCTATAATCTAACATAAATGATCAAATTCTAAGGGCTTGCTGGCGACGTTGATGGTAATTCCGAATGATTTCGACACGTTGGTTGACTACTTCAGTTTCTGCATGTGGATTTTTCACGGTGGCACTTGCGCAGCATTAATCTATTTCCGCATTAAACAGCCTGATCGTCCACGACCTGTCAAGGTATATGTGACTTACTCTTAACATAATATCTTATCCCTTGACCTAATATCAATAAATGACTGTTCAAATCTGTTATGATATATGTTTTTCTGATGTTTTGCAGGTTCCTTTACCCATTCCTATATTTGTATGTGTCGTAGCCGTATGCCTCGTTCTCACTCCAATAATTGATAATCCACAGATCCATTATTTATATGCAATGCTATATGTACTTTTCGGACTTGTGTTTTACATTCCATTCGTACATTTCAAAAGAAAAAGCCGAATCATAAGTAAGTTCATCATAATAGGCCTTTTTAAAGTACTGTAAAATATTATATTGTCTTACAAAACTAACTCAGACCATTGATGAATATATTTTTCAGGAAAATTCAACGTTTTCTTGCAGAAGCTTCTTATGGTCTCGTCAGAAGAATAGTTAAATTATTTGTTAGTGCAGCCGTGGATATGACTTTTCTATTGTCGAATTTCCGGTGCCTTTCATCCAATTCAATTCCATCGCCTATTGTTTCCTTTTTGCCCATCGTTGGTAGTTTAAGGCAGTGGTTCTCAAACGTTTTACGTTGCGACGCATTAGGAAACGTTGCGACGCATTAGGAATAATTTGCTGAACTTGCGACGCACCAGCGATAACATATTAATAAAGACGCATATTGACAAAGTTGTATTTATTGATACACCAACAACATACAATGATTTAATGTGATGTGTGAACTTGCTAAAGCGGGAATTTGTTTACACTTAAAGGATCAACTAGTTTTTCTTTAATTAAGTTATAAAATAAACTGCACTGAATTATCGTGCGACGCCCTTGGAAAATTGAAACGACGCACCAGGGCGTCGCGACGCACAGTGTGAGAACCACTGGTTTAAGGGAATTGTTTTATGCTACCTGTACTTCAACATTAGGTTCATGTACGAAAACATCTATTTATCATACACAAAATGATGTTATAGCTTTATGCAATATATACTAATGTAAAAATAACTCTTAGATTGCTGATTAGTCTTAGTCTGAAGTAGTCTTCAGTATTAGGGTGCTAGGACGTTATGCACTATGTTCTTTCATTTCAAAATTAATATATATTTGTTAATACTATAGGGAATACAATACCGCTACAATACCTCCATTTTCTTTGGTACCATGATATATATCTGCCTTTAAAGAAAAACACATGCATATATATTCTTTACCTAAATAAAGAAGTGGAAAGTTCAATGGCGAAAATTGTACAGTATTGCAGTTATCCTGTATATCAAGTTTTACGAACAGCGCCGGAAATCTCGGGAATTAGCATAACATGTCCGACTTCATTTGAAGTGTTAGACTGCAACCATCGTCGGGAACGGTTATGTTTGGTTGATAACCTTATGGGCAATAAATGATGGTAATACTTGGAGCCAGTAGTAGTGGGGAATACAACTATAACGAATGAACTAAACACTACAATGTTACCTCACGTAACCAGGTTCCCGGAGGGACCGCCCTTCTCAACTTGTACCATAGTCTTTAAAGACTATGCTTGTACCATAAATGATTTAGGCCGACTAGAAATGCGCTCAAATGGAACGCTATTCACTGCGATGTGCTTCGTTAGCTTCGATTGAAATTCCATCTGTAAACGCCTGCGGCTTGGGAGTTGTGATGTAGGAACGAATCAACTATATAAGTCCTAAGCTAACTTTAAATTGTTAGAGTTAAGTAGTAGAGCAGCTTAGTAGTACGATAATATGGAAAGGACTGAGTTTAGAAACGTATTTCTAGAATCCGTGAACAATTACAAGCTTGCCGGTCTGTAAGCTTAGACATTTTGTCGAATTGAAATCTATTCCACTGCACAATGTGCAAAATACTGAAAACTCCCTTGAGCTGAGAAAAGAGAAATACTCGAACGCGATTAACAACTAATCATAGCGCTTCCTCGACGTGCAATCAACTGGTTAGATCATTACAGAAGTGTCTATTTATAAAATGAGACACAGATGTTGGGTAGTCCCTTAGCACAGTTGTCTTTACAAAAGCTCTAAGCTACGATATACATAATCAGTTTAAAGAGAATTGGTTTGGAGCAGAAGAAGGCATTCCATCAAACACAATACCACTGGTTCTAGTCAGTCTTCTACATGTTACATATAAGCATTATTATACTTCATCTTCAGGAGGTTTTCAGTATTTACAGTTGGTTGAGTAGAAGTAAGAAATGGCTAGAGAGGTTGTCATCGAGATTTCTTGGATTCGTCCGCTCAAACTTATCGGACTTGCCAATCTTTTCTGTGCGCTGATTGCCTTCATAATATCGATGATACTGAAAGATTGGGTTTCGACCGACGAGTCCGACTCAAAGGTAAACAACATCTTTTTTTTTTTTAATACACGTTTAATATTGTAGTTTAATATTTGATATATTTTAATAATTATCAAGTACAGTACTAATATGGCAAACCAATGTAGATTTTAAAATTGCTTTTTTATGATATTGTAATGTCGCAATTTGCTTACAGAATGAGCCGCAATTTTATATGGGTCTGTGGGAGCAATGTAAGCAGATCCCTGTTCTGGGAGATTCTATCAACACAGACAGAACGACAGAAAGCACAAAGCGGGAGCCAGAATGGGATTGCGAGGATGCTTCTAATAGAGGAGGTATGATAACTTCCTCAATTGTTAATGTGCGGTTGAATATTGGATAATAATGTATTTGCTTTCTACAGCATATGTATCAGCCACACAAGCTTTTATTGTGGTTCCTTTCATAGCCGCTTTGGTTTGCTTTGTCATTGGTATCGTTGCTTACTGCAAACGGGATTGGAGATTTTTGTACAAGATTTCTGCGATAATTCTCATCATTGCGGGTGTGTATACACAGTATATTATAGTCTGATTTTCCAATCAAATTATACTGGTATTAAAAATCTATTATCTGCATTTCCAGCAATCGGTGTACTGATCGCTGTCATTTTGTTCCCGGTCAAATTTCTTGACGATCTGCCTTTCTTTGTCTTTTTTCGATTCGGTTGGGGTTATGGTATTGCTTGGGCTGCATTCTTTTTCATGTTGACGGCAGCAATCCTCTTTCTCATAAGCCAGGACAGGAAAGAAATTTATCGCACCGAGAAGAGAATCGTGGTGTAAAGGAAATAATATCTTTTCAGGATGAGATTGTGTGAAAAAATATATGGAATTGGAAAGAAGATTGGATCTTTTATAAACAATGTTCACAATTAAAAATACATTTGATAAAATTAAGATTTTTTGAATTCCCTTTATACACTGCTTCTTTATTTTCAAAATCATGGACCCGTTGAACTAACATTACAACTTGTTAATGCTTTTCGATTGAGAAGTATTTCATAACATTACTGCAAATAATCTTATCTATATTATATTACCCATTTTTTACACTTTCTATCTGCGATAACAGCGGTGCTATTTCTTGAGGGAAACAGCTCGTTACTTGACGGAATAAAACTCATTAAAGCACTTTTTGCCAATACCAGCGCTAAGTAATGTAGTTGTGAAAACTGTATATGTGAGGTTACTGCAGTCCTTCACATCATTTTGGTGCCAAATGAAAGATTATGTCTATTACCCAACATAATATTATTATTCCTCATCTCTGCTGATTTTTTTTTTCTTGCCTCTGGACCAGTCTAACCATGATATTTACTGAATTTAATGAGTTTCCTAGTACTGTATCTCAAATTTGGAAAAAAAACAGTTTTAACCAGTTTATTTCTTTTTTCATATCAGGATAATTTTCATGGCTTTTAATTAGCTTTGTACAACCTCAACATTTTTATTCATGCGCTTATAACATATATAAATTGTATAAGCAGTGATAACTCCAGTGGATGTCGCTTATTGTGATTGCTTTGGGACAGTCTCTCGATAACAATAGCTTGCTGATAACATTGAGTGAGGGATATGAATATAATATGGAACCGATTGATAATGATAACAATACCCATTT
The DNA here is from genome assembly GCA_013436055.1 of Halocynthia roretzi. Lineage (NCBI taxonomy): Eukaryota > Metazoa > Chordata > Ascidiacea > Stolidobranchia > Pyuridae > Halocynthia > Halocynthia roretzi. The sequence continues at coordinate 417,190 of QRAM01000034.1, forward strand.
TATAACATTATCTGTAATGATAAGCGGTGTCCACTGTAATTTCATTTTTATGAAGTCCAGTTACTACTTGTCAGTATTAAACTTACTCATTGTTTCCAACATTACTTTATTATATACGAGTTCAGTGGTCCCCAAAATCTGTACCGGTTATTTTTATTTCGGTGATTCTGTATGTAAGCTTCCAAAAATGGGCTGAATACTCTTTCTCATCGAATACAACGTCATCATTGCAAAATAGCGTCTAAATATGGCAGAAGATATCTTTTATGTGGGATAAATCAATGTTGGTTTGCAAAAATAATATTGGCATGGTAGTGAGCCGCAAGATGACAGCAAAGAGCAGATTAATGGAATGGAAACTAAAAACGAAAGAGCAGAGGCAACAAAATTGAAAATTCGTACACTAAGAGTAATAATCATACTTTCAAACAAGATGGGTTATCATATATAGGATTAGCGATGATCGAACTTTTCCAAGCTGCACAAAGTAGTAATGCCCAAGGATGAGAGCAATCGTTTGACGTTGGAATAAAATCAAATAAAAAAAAGATGACTTTCGGGATGTTGTTTAACTGTGGGCATTGGCGTAACCAAGTGAAGCTCAAGGTGATTATTTTATATTATTCTCCATAATGAAACATGTGACTGTAAGTTAAACATTGCAATGTTGCCTGGCAGAATAAAATATTTTTATTAGCTGCACCTCCGGCTATGCGGCACTGTGTTCTGGTTCGAGTTTCAGTCCACAAAACTGAACTTAAGCACCAAGTTATCGAGAATGGATTGTTTAACACTGCGCGGCGTTTTCGAATCGTTAAAAAGGCCGTGATATTCTTTTTTGATCTTGGTTTTGATATCTTGTGGTACGTTTTTAGATTTCAACACTTCCAGAAAGTATAGGTCGGTAATCGCGTCTTCTATTGCACATGGCTCTTCCCTTTCCCTTTTCCCCTTTTTCTTGTGCTTGTTGGAATCTTTCGTTTTAGATTTTTCTTTCTTTTTAGAAAGATGTTTTGACGTGGTCGTTTCATCTTCTGCCTTCTCTGTTTTCATTTCGTCTTGGCGACCTAGTTCTAAGAGATACTTTATAAAAGAATCGTCGGAATCTTTCGAATCTTCAGGACTTTCTAAATGCTGTAAATCACTTTTCATTTTTTCTTTTGATCTGGTTTGTTTGTAATCATCAGTTTGTAGAGGTTGGTGATTGTCAAGCATTTCTTCTTGTCTTCTAATTTCTTCGTCTATCATCTGCATTCGATTTGCAAGATTTCGCACTGAATTTTTCACATCTCTTGATGACACATCGAGATGAACCTCACTTCTAGAATCTCGCGAATCCTCTTCGTCAATATCGCCTTCATCATTATCTTCTGCGACAGTGTGTAACGTCTTTCTCTCCGTATACTGAGGAAAGCTTAAAAGTATGTCTTCTTCATGCCTCGCTTTAACATCAGTCATCTCCATTCTTCTTCTAAGTTCCTTTACAGAATGTTGTGGTTCTTCCTCTTCGAGTTCACGACTGGTATTGTATGATTGATCAGAATGATGAAATTGATTTACTGTTTCATCGACTGGCGTCTCAACAGCTACAGACTGATGAAAATTAGTGTTTCCCTTTGGTAGTTCACTGGATTTTGAAGTGTGTTTCGGAAAGGGAACAAAACTCGACTGGTGTACTTTCATAGCGTCTACGTCGCCGTTAGCTTTCTCCTTGGATCTCCATAGTTCGAATATTGATTTTACTTTCCTTTCTGGCTCGTTAGTGTTTGTTTCTGTGATTATTTCTGTCTTCACATCTTCCGCTGGAGCGACATCACCTTCTTCTTCTATGGTATCTTCCAGTATTGTTGGGAGAACGGTTAGAATTCTATCTTCATTGGACTCCATACTATCTTCATGATTTTCTGTTTCAACGTTAGAATTCAAACTATCTTCTACAACGATAGGGCAAGGACTTACGCTACCCGCCTCGCTCTTGCCTCTATCTGAAAACTCGCTTTCTGTTCCTGAAAGATCATCTTCGTACGACGAGTAATTGGAGTCTTCCGAGCTAAACTTTTCGACCTCTCCATCAGCTACTAATACCATCCTGTTATCGGAAATATTAGAATCATCGTCATCTGAGCTAATATGCATCATATGTTCGCCTGATACTCCACAACTTACTTGGAAGACATGCCGATGCATTGACTGAGCACCTAATACATTTTCCCTAGTCGAGCAGGCTGTGCATTGACCTGTAGCTGAAGATTTTTTTTTCTTCTTTTTCGTTTTCTTTACTTTACAACGATGAGGATTGCCCTGATGCCGACGTGATGCTCCTCTTGGTTGCCAGTGTTCTGAAAATCGAGGATCTGGTTGCAAGATCCATTGTGTTCCTATCTCATTAGCATTGCCATCTCTGTCTCGCTTGTGAAATAAGTTGACCAATGATTTGTAAAAACTCGTTTTGAAACTAGAACCTCGTTCCATATTCACCTTATGGCATTTTTTCACAACTTAAAAACCTAGATTATCCTAGATCTAGAAGTTCTAGATCTCAGTACAATATGCAGTATTGAACAATTTGCTAAATTTATTTTGACGCTCCAACTGAAGAAAGAATGAGAGAGAACTATAGTGGCATTCTTTGCAAGTGAAATAAATTTTAAATTCGGAAAAAATGAAGAAAAAGGTATATATATATCTAAGCGCGCTTATCACCAAGGCAATAACAGTATTAATAATTTTAGTTATATTCAATTAATCCTGAATAATTTCATTTTATTTCAACTATTAGCATTCCTGCATTTCGTCATTTAATACCGCCTGTATGCGTCGCGCAATGCTCTTAACTAATCATTTTAATTTCTCGCGCTTAACGAGAGAAGTTCAATACGCACATCGAGACACGTCGGATGACACATAACCTGCTGCCCCGGGCGAATTATACCGGTCCAAATCTATAGGCTGAACGCCTAGCCTATAATGTAAACTTCAAAATATAGATAGATAAATTCGTGCCTTGCTTATGATTATCTTCTCATCGGCGGTGGTAAAATAAAAAAAATAAAAATTCAGATGAACAGGAATGACTTTTAGCAAGCGAAAAAAAGGATTTTCACCATCGTAGATCTGCCCTTGAGCACTCCAGCCAGTGTTGTCGAGTTCACCGCCTTCCAGGTATTATATTACATCCACTCCCATTTAAATTACCTCCTTTTGTATTTTCACAATATTACCGGAGTGGAGTGTTGCGAAATACATTGCAGATCACAAAAGAATGAAATGTAGAATTGATAACAAATAAATAATTGGGGTGACTAGCTATTTTTTAATTGAAGATATGTGGCCCATTGCTTAAATATTGTAATAACAACATTACTATAAAAAAAAGACTTCATGAGCTCAAGACATACATAAATGTAAGATACAGTTCTAATACTGCTATGTAGTAACTTTGCGGTTTTCAGTTCTGCGTATCCTATAATTTGACAGCTATTATTTTTGAATCAGATAAATACGACATGTTTTTCTCCGACTGTAAATCCGTTGGACCTCAGTGTATATTCGTACGAACGCATTGAACAGATATGATGGAAATGGCTTTTGATTACTTTGCGGTAAAAGAAATATGTTACCTGTCGATTATCGGTAAGCTTAAATAGTCGAACTCGTCATTCACTTAATCTTTTTGTTATAGACACACGCAATATTTAGCAATGACAAGATCCTTGATGATTTATAGAGACTGACTATATATACATTCCATAGACAAAGCACAAGTCCTTGATATCAAATCTGATGATGCTAATTAAGAGAAATTTTCTTTCGCAATCATGCGCGTTTCTTTAATTACTCTGACCTTATTATCTGTTGTATAGCCCGTTTTATGTTGCAGTTAATTTATCTTATCCGCTGTGTTATAGCGGAGTGGTAATCAAACGACTCATGCGATAACAAAGGGAACGTTATTCAATTATTGTTTTGTTACGAGGGCATTATGCCCAATAAGATTGGCTTCATGTGGAGATGTGCTATTGACTAAGAGCTACAACTGAAGGTTGTTACTAAGGATATCGACCTAGAAAAGATCTTGCTTGTTGTTAGAAAGGAAACAGAATAAGAAAGAATGAGGAGCAAATAGGCCTATAATAAACCGCAAGTATGTAAGACTGTAAGCATATAAATACGCGAGATTCGCGTGTATTCTAAAAAAATGATTTTTATTTGTATGTTGACAGATAGATCGTCTGAGGAGGATTGTAGTTTATTGTTCAAAAGCTCTTCAAATATCTGCATGTTATCTTACGACAATATTACTTTATGAGGTTTATTAAATATAGAGCTTGAATTGACAGTATATCTTACCAGCAACAGGCAGAGCATGTATAGCTAACTTGAAAGAATCTGCAATCCTTAGTGAAAGATAGGCTTTAACTTACAAATGAGAGCGAAACGAAGAACAAACTATTTGATAACAAATATTTCTGACCTAAACATTGGTGGGGTTTGAATAAAACAAACAGAGCCCCCTTTAGATTCTAGGCACCAAGCTACATGAAGTTTAGTTAGTGCTTACACCTGGTTCAATCTACCGATAATAAGCTTGTACTCTGCGGGCAAGCCTGATCATTTTTTTTTTCGTGAAACAGCAGCCGCAAGCCTCGATATTCAAATGTAAATTGAATTGTGTGGTACAGTATAGCAACTGTAAATTGTTCAAATAGTTTAATATCTTTTTAAAGTAGACACCGGTGGCGAACCGGCGTAGTCATGGTCGCTAACAGTTTAAAGACGACTTGTTTTCCTACAGTTATAACAATCATGACTAAGTAGTATGTCCTCCCGTCAAATGTGTTTGAAGGCTATGTTTTTAACAATATTTGTGTAAAATCGCTTCTTCAAATGGCGACATGTTTGAACATGGTTGATAAGAGTAAACTTATTTCCCCGTACTACAACTGGTGAACATACATGAATTGGATCCCTTCAAAGTTTTTTCTTTCTCTCGCTGATTGTAAGCGAGAAACCTTCCTCTGCATTCCCATTCACTCCATCCCAGCTCTCTCAGCTGTGCTGTTCAGTTAGATTGGTAGATCTGAGTACGCTCCCCCGCCACTGTAGCATGTACGACGGCTTTAAACCGAAACAAGGGCACGTAGTGAGTATTCGTCAGCAAGTCAGTTTGTGTCAAGTATTTCATAACTGTATTGTTAACGATATGATGATATTTTACAAGTGGGACGGGGTATTGTTGCAGATGACTTGGAGAGAAAGAGTAGTCGCTGAAACTATGAGAACTATGTTATGTACTATGTATATTTGATTGTAGGCGACCTATAGTGTAAATTGACATCATAAAAATTGTAATATCCTGGAAAGTGCAGTGCAGGTGTATTGTAGTCGACTTTTACATGTTCATATCCATCCTATAGTAATCACTGTGAAATTGAAGGTGCAGTAAGCTGTCTTGCTTGTCTTTGGAATTTTGCATGAGCTGTCACACATGAGCAACGGACGTGGTGACAGAAAACGATCGGATAGAGATTTACCACTGGAACAAGTTATCCAAGTACGTGATTTGTATTATTTATGTGTACTATGTCTGTATTACAATTTCGTGTGCGTAATATATACTTATATACGAGGATAAATAGTGTTGCTTGTGTATATGGATTGAAAGTAGGCGGAATCTTGCATATGTACAGAAGAATGAAGTTTTAATCGTTTTTCAGGTTTCTTACTCAACATCTTGTAGGAATTGTTGTAATACAAACGATTAGAACAAAAGCTTGCGCGTATTACAGATCATCTGTTGTGGTGTCGGGTTCAAATCTCATTCTTTTTTCATTGTGCGAGTAACGACCCTTTTTTGAACGAAAATAAAGAACAAACAACGTACTCGGTTGAATATTTGCGCCTACTTAAGCCGTATCGCAGTATTTGAGTTAACAAACTTGAACATGTTCAATGTGATAGCTTTTAATCTTTCAGGGTTGCTCAATATACGTCTAGTATATTTGAGGCAATACACTATTACTATATTTATTAGCATATTAAGTAAAGGAACCACTTGTCTGCTGTTGCCGGCAACGCGTCCCTTTCTCGTATGCGTCTCTTTCTCCCTTTTATCTTCCATTCACCCACTCCAAACCTTCTTAACAAATCGCTTGTGCCGGTTTCCAGCTTACCTAGCGTTTGAAAAATTCAAATCTCAACAGTCGAGCTCGAATCAACAGCGCCGTTACTCGGTTATGTCAACATGTCAGCAACTAACTTCCATTTATGTCATGTTTGCACACTTTGAATGGTGGGATCGCCTGTAAACCTTAAAGATGTTTTCTAGACAAACAACAGCAATATTTTTTCGGTAATATGGGAATGCATCTTTCGAAAAAAATCGTTGTTAGCTACTGACCTATGACCTTACTGGTCAGTCGAACCATGGCTTGTTTCAGTTTTATCGTTACGAATATAACAGAATCAAAGCACGTATATGTAGTTTTTGCTATTGAAAAAATGCATATACTACTACTGACATCATCTGTATATATTCCCGGATATTCAGCATTGCTGGTCGAAGGCAAATGATTTATAACAACCATAGGTTATGAGTATGATTCCTTTGGTAAACAAATGTAGTACATGTAATTCATATTGACTCATTTTCAATTATATTTTGAAAGACAATCAGACCATGCCATATAAAATACTTAGCTTCGTTTGGTTTGGTAAAGAGGTTAACGCTCTACTATGTCAAATTGTTTGAACAGTCCAAAGTCATCGGTTGTTCGTTACCTTGATGCCGGTAGTTGTGAAACTAAAAGAACCGGCGAGGCTTTATGCTTCGAAACAATACGTGGATTCCACTCGACCGTTACTTTGGGAAGTCTAGAGAATATTTTACGAATCCTTCAAAATAAACAATCGTGTTTGCTTGGGCAACCGTTTCTTGTAGTAATCGCTCAAGTGGGCCAGGCCTACTTTGCCCGACGGATATTATCATTAGCATTAGCTCTTATCACGAGTCACCTCATTACACAATTCGAAATATTATAATTATGTATGATTAATATAAATTCTAACAATAAAATTAAGTAAATTTAGAGTTATTATTATATTTTGAATTATCACTGGATAATGGTAAAAAAACTGAAATATATTAGGAATAGGAATGTCTATTGGTTAATGTTTTTTTGTTGTTGCTCTACTGGACCTGAAAAATAATTGTGCTGATACTGCCTAAGTATCTTAGTCCCTCGAAAATAGTAGGGTCCTAGAGTTCTCTTAATTTTAACTGGTCTTATATTTATTGCATGTTTTCAGAAATTAGAAGACACAGTCCTAGCAGGGGAAGGCGAAGGCGCAGTTCGTTCGGTGGGGGCGCGCTTGCGCGAAATCATTACACAGAACCTACAAGAACCCGACAGAAGTAGTGGTCGTAGATCGCAAGAAGACGCCATGGCTAAGTCTTTAAAGGCATGTAGAATCTTATAGTATCTTATATTACTTCGAAGACACATTCACCAAGCAGCTGTATAAATTGGGTATCGGTAACGCTGGGGTCACTGTAGCGATGATGGTGAGGGGATTGTAGTTTCTAGGGTCTGTCAGATCGTATAATTTATATACCAAGCTCCCGTAAACCATCTACGAATTTAAAAACAACAACATTTTTCATTTGTTATTTTTAAATATTACATCTTTCTATTATCCATCCAGTTTAAGTGTGAAGCTGATTTGTTATAATATATTAGAATATATCTGTTCTATTATATGATCTTTTATAGCGCTAGTAAATAAAATAGAGCTAATGAACCCCTAATATTTATTACCTACCAGTGATCTCTATAAATATCAAATAACTGTTACTTTCAGCATGGTAATAATACTTTTCCATTTTGCTCTAGGAGGAGAATACTATGTTGCAGTCGGAGCTTAACCGCGTGGAAGACACACTGTCTCAAACGCGAGCCGAAAGAGATGAAATTGCTATTAAGTACAATGCAGTCAGCGAGAGAGTGAGTACAACTAATTATATATAATCACAAAATATATAATCATATAATGACCAGAATAGTAGCATTCTGTAGGAACGCTTGGCGTACTGGTAATTGCAACTGCAGAAAATCCCTAGTATTAACGGCATTCCGTTGCTATGGTATTTCTCTTTCTTTGTCTTTTGCAATTTTCGAAGCTTGGACCGACCACTTGGTCAACAGTTCAAACACTTCTCGCATTCTTGTACCAACAATCAATAAAAAATTTCGAGAACTTTCATATCACTCTCGAGTAAAAGTGAATATACCGAATTACCGGTAAAACTGAATTAATTTAATTATACAGTACTACACAGTACTGAAACGAGGCAATTTTAGCAAACATTTCTTTAATATACGGATAATCCAAAACCCAACCTAACTCAATTCGTATAACGATATAATGTTTATAAAATGTTGCCATGCTGGAATTTTCTGCTGTGTCGCTTTACGGTTCTTTGCTTGTAATTGTAAATACATTCAATATTAGACTATACTATGCATATTTTATGTGGTCGTATGTTACTATGGCGTTGAGAGTATTCATTCATTCGAGGGAATACTAAACCTACACAGTATTTAGGTTGCCATGGTGAATACTAGCATTCGTTGAAAGTTGTACGGCAGAAGAACGCCGTCCTTATTAAACAAAGCAATGTTATAATGTATACGCGAGATGGCGCTGTAGTACGCTATTAAATGAAATGAGTTTCTCCGCTGATTAATTGACAATCTTGTATTAATATTTACGAAGAAGTTCAATTTACGAAAGCAAGTTGAAAGTTACAGTTATGTTAGATAAATTGCTAGATAGTTAGTTATCTGCTCCGTGTGAGAGCTAGTCAATATTTGCAAGGGCATTCGTTAAGGAGACTTTATAGTGCAAGTACAAGTATCAAGTACTTTCTGTTTGAAGTATTGGAATATTATAATATTTTTCCTCAGTCATCAGTCATAGTTTTCCTCAGCTATGTTTCTTATAAGCAAGATCTATATGTAGGTTTTGTCAACTAAGCACGAATCTCGATATTTCGATGAGATATGTGGATACACTCAGACTACTCAGAATTGTTGAATGATATATATTATATTCAATCTGTTTTCAGCATTCTACTAGATATAATGGTAAATATAAGGGTTGGGTGTTCGTGTTTGCGAAGATGCGAATTTTTCTCACTGTCAGATAGTCCCAGATGTTTCCTACATGCAGTTTAACACTTATAGAATAGACCCTCGATGCATTCTGGAACATTTTTATACTACTTTTTAAGTAATCAACCGGTTCCAACCAATTCTAACCAAAACTGCAATGAAGTAACCAAACATTCCTCTCTTGTATATTATACCACCGCGTGTATTTATTTACCAGCTCATATTATCGCCCAAGTGATTTATTAACACTTGACAAACTTTGGTGGCTTTTAATTAATAATAGTTCATAGTAATTCATTTCATTGTGTAGAATAAGGCGGATCGCTTGAATTGTGAAAACATCCATGTCATTCTCCATTCTCATAGAATATCTGGTTCAGATTACGAACTAAATGAAGATATCCATATTACCTTTCATATCGGCATTCTCATCTTTTCGATTTGGAAGTAGACCTATTCAAGTCTTTTGAAACATACGGTGTACACGCTTAGTACCCGGCGACTATAATAGAATACCTCATTTGTTCATAAGTCGCCTACACCCGTAATTTGGCAAACAATGAAAGAAAATTAATAGAGTTATATAGCACAGCGCGTTCATCTTTTATTTGTCATCTTTTCATTCTTATTATTATAAGAGTTAAATTAAATGAAGTTAAATAAATTCTAGGGGGTTATTAGGCTAAAAGAAGTAACGCACTGTGTGTTTGAATTGGTGGAGTTCAATCAAAAAGTGGTTTTCATAAAGAACTACAAAGAAATAAGCGACCATAAAGAATCTTGTAGAATGAATTCATTGGTCCGAATGTAGTGAATTAAAAATCTACTCATTTGTTCAGACTATTATCATACGTTGTTAGTAGACAGTATAATAAGAGTCGCGTGGGTCTTGACTGCAGTATGAGGCAGCTGGAAAAATATAATATCAAAACTAAATCGGAGATAGATTGCTCGTGGCTCTGTCGATATTGAACTATAAATGGAAATTGTTACTAGCATTTTTGCTCGCGAAGTTTGGTCCAAGTGCCACTCCACCAATCGAATCGAATTCAGACGAACCGCAACGCGTCTCTGGTGGCATCAGATTTCATCTTTCGTAATTAAAATAACTGAACGCTGATCGTAATCCACTCCTCACAATATTTGAGTGAGTGTTGAGAGCTTTGAAGAACGGTGTGTGCGTGAAAATGTACAAGTAGTAGCGAAATGAGCAGCAATTTCTTCATACATTTCTGCTATTTGTATTAAGTGAGTATAGAAATTATTACCGGCTGGACTTGAGAGAGGCTAGATTATTTTGCTTGTTGAGTTTGAATGCTAGCTTATCATACTATTATACTAGCACTATCCACCTCATCTCCATAGAAATATTCTCGACTATGGGACACAGAGAGATTTTATATCTCTTGAGTTAATGGTTCCCTGTGTATATCGATAAGTTTTGGAAATAAGAGTACAAACAATTATTTGTTGCGTACTTCCCAAATCGTTCGTTAAATAATTTCGAGTACTTCTGGAGATAGAGACCGATGGGAAATAAACACCATCACTTAACCCGATCCCTCTATTCAATTCCTAGCAAGTGGTAATTTTGTTTTCGTTAACAATACAATTTAACGAAATGGAATTTGGTAACCAACCATTGTTCCCCTTGTTGTAATCTACATTAATGCCTAGACGTGGGACTCCGTGAATGGAGCATCACAATGGACAACGTTATGGAGTTAACGATTTTCCGATTGGTAGAATGGTTTGATAGCTAGATTTCTCGAGATGAAACTCATGATAATAGCTTCGTAGTGACGCCTGTGAGGAAATATTTGTATAGAATTTATTAAAATAATAGTAAAATATTATTATTACCATTAGTAGAGTATCAACTATGCAATTATTTAGAGAGAAATGAGTCAGTGTAATATAGGTAGGAAATGGCAGGAAGGCAGCTGCAAGGGATAACCGGTTCAAATTCAAACTTTGTGTTATCAATTTAGAATATTGTAATATAGAATAATAACATCACATTTCCCATCTGTGCCTTATTTTTTAGAAGGGACACTTGGTCTTTTCAAAGGTAGCAATAGTAACCATACAGTCTGTTTATCGTAATTCTGTTGTAATCAGGGTAGAGTAAGGTCTGTGGGTGAATCAAGATGGCTTCGGATGAAGAAACAATGCCTGAAGTTGAGTCTGTGCGCTTTCGAGTAGAACGGGTATAGAATTATATAGAAACGTAGAATATACAACAAAACACTACCAAGAATCTTGAAAAACGTTTATATCATTAGATTTCCCTCAGAAATATCATTTTATCTATCAGTGCAAAGCGGGCTGTCATTTTAATTTTCTCACATTACATGACATGTCGTGGTGATTCGCCTAAATAAACCTAACTACCGCTAGGGAGATATGATGTTTTTTCATTTCATGGTAAAGATTTATCCTAAATATTTTCCGCAAGTTCTAAGTCGTTTCATCCGTTGTTTACTAATATCATCATAATAAGAATATTACCGATTACAATAGAGAAATCAATTGAAACCTCTGATTATACGAATGGAGGAATAGAAGGTATAATAGAGCTGAAACTACTGTTTCAGCCTTGTTATCAGTTTTACTTGGAGCCTCCACTGTGCCGACAATCGCGTACCTTGATCGCCACTATAACAGCGCTATGATAACACGTCAAAACCGCGTAAACGAATCGCCATGGATACCCTATAAAGTCGTTGGAAACCCGTCTGTGCATGTTAAAGCACATTAAGCGTTGTAAAAATACTTTATTTATTATTTTTGTGTCGAGTAAAGACGCCTTACTGGAATTTGTGTTGTTTTCACGCAGTTAAATCATCTTCCCGCTAATGGAAACGGCTTCTATTTATTTAAAATTGAGTAAATATAAACAACTTAAATATGGGAAATACCAAACTTTGTAAAGTCCTTGGATTGTGATTGTTCCATGAAGTATCGTCGAGAATTAAAAATAACACTATTACTTTAAAAATCTAGTTTTGAAAACAATTTCCATCGTTATGGATACCTCATTTTATTTATATTATTACAAACTATCGTGAATAGAACTAAAATATACGCGTATTAAAACGATTGAAATTGAATTTTTTCTGTCGATTACAGTTGGAACAAGCTTTGAAACAGGAGAGCGGAGAACGAGAACGAGAATCACAGGAAAATAAATCTCTTGCTATTCAGGTAAGTAACAAATTGTCTGTAATCATGACCTATAACCTTTTACGTGACTCCATGCCATATATATTTTCTTTCACATCATATTGAAAATTTTTCGCAAAGTTGAAAGGGATGAGGGAATTTTATGGGGACTGGGTATGGTGTCAATACCGCATGATGTCACCAGAGAAGATATATTTAGCGCAAAAGTGCAATTTTAACTTTTGCTTCATAATTTATATAGTTTGTATCCAAAATAATTTCAAGTTTAGAAAACAAAGGGTCGTATAGATCTAAGCATATTTTCTTTTAAATATTTGAAATTTTAAATAACAGATCAAATGATTGTGGGAAAGGTTAATAAGCCCCCCAAGAATGTGTGAATGATTTATAATGGTTTAAAATACGTTTAAATCCATTCAAATAATTAAATAAATATGTGGTTTCCACTTCGCGGATTTTCACCTATCGCGGGAGGCTCTGGAACGTAATCCCCGCGATAGGTGAGGGATTACTGTATAGACATAGAGTATTTATTATTCATTGATATTTGTTAAATAAAGAATTCCAATAGTAGATGAACCACAAACTTTTACATATATATATATATACTACAAATGTCATTTTCCATGGCCGTCAGAATATGAAATGGGTTTTAGATAATATCTTTTTGCAGAATGCTGAATTTCGCCGAAAGCTCGATGATGAACAAGCGTCATATAAGCGCAAACTGCAGGCGTATCAAGAAGGCCAACAGCGGCAAGCCCAGCTTGTTCAGAAATTGCAGAGCAAGGTTAGTGATCCCTGAACTTTTAAAATAGATTTATTTATCTAAAAAAATAGTATGTTTATGCTGGCGTTCGTATCCTTAAGATATGCAGTATAATCAACAACGTATTTCGTGTTTTTTTAAACTCCGAATAATATCTGCTCAAGTTGAAGCGCTTCGTAGAGAACTCGGATTTGAATCGTATTTATTTAGGTAACCACAAACCGACGATATTTATCAATTTCTATTTATCTTACCGGTAGATAACCAAAACTGATACAATGACAACTTGTTTGCGTTGGCATTCCCCATAGAACTTTTGCATAATGATTTCTATTCTTCTTTACCTTTAAATCATTACTATTGCCCTTTGTTCGCGGAAGAATATCTTTTTGGATGTCTCATTAATAAGGATCGGTATGCCTTCACGATTAATTTAATATTCGCTTCGTGACGCAATTAAAAAGGTAGTTTTGTTTGCCATGACAACGGCGACACTTGGATTGTTTTCCTATAGTGATACATTTCGTTCTTTTGTTTACCCCATCGAGTTAGCGTCGGGTCAACAATGGCATACCACGCTCATTTTGTTGTATACTAACATCTCCAGTGGAGGTGACCTTACGTCTGGCTTGTCTTTGTCAATTGTTTCTATTACCACTAGAGGGACAGAAGTTCATTTTAGTACATTACTACAATTGCGGCACTTCAGAAAAGGCTTGTATCTCGTGCTCTTGCTCATGTAAATACTGATTGGCAATGTTTCAATATTTTGAAGATATTTGAGGGAAAATATTTACACCAAGTCACTTTTATCCCAATTTTCCTCAGACCTTCAGTCTTCTGATGGAAAAAAGATATAAATGTTTTGAGAAAATGGAGATGATATTACGTAACTCTGGTATTACGAAACTTATCGTTTTGTATCTGCAAGTGTATTTGCTTATCGTCTTCTGTATACCATATCATATTCAGCGCACCGTAGACAAGGATTTGTTATTTGAAATCATGACCTTTAACACGACAAACAATAGTAGTGAAAAACAACGGCGAAGGCCGGCGTATTCCAGGAACGTGAGCACGATACAAAAAGGGCGACACTAGTATTATCTGAAAAAAACAATTGACTCGACAACTCGATACCGACAAAACTATGTTCCCTATCTCTCTTTATTAAATAAAGAGCTGTTTTTCTTTACCATTGGCTTCAAGGAGAGCGTTAATTAAGTACCTCTAGTATTTTGATTATTATGGTCGATTGGTTTCAATTGAACCTAAATATTTATTGTAAATCAGAGGTATTGCCTGCGAGTAAAAGCTATGGGTCATGCCAGAGAGTGTTGTTGTGTAAACGATTATGTTGTGAAATTCTACTCAGATTAGGGGGTAGGTAATGATTACTTTTGTTCGGAAGCAGGTGGAGGTACCTATAAGGGAACTTGTTACTTCTTGAGTGTTTATTTTACTGCTTTTCTCATTAAAATCTAGCTGCCATTAACAATGATAGCATTCTATTCTGCGGCCAGTTAGTCAGTATTAGATTCTCGAATTCAAAGTTGGAAATCCTTTCATTTGTTCTTGTTGCATTGTATTAGTCCTTGACAAAAGAAAGGATAATATTCATGAGAAGCGGGTGTTTGCCAATTAGTTCCACATTCATAACGGCATATAGAATATATAAATATAAGAGCCGGCGAGATATCGATTGCGTATCACGATTCGGAGTAAGATTGGTTATTTGTGTAAGAAATATCGTTGATAAAATCAAACGCTTTTGGTTCTCCAGTGTTGTTTATCCTCCTCATTGTCGCCTGTTTGTCTTGCTATTGTGATTTTTTTATATTTCGACTCTTACTTTTGTTGCGTTCACGTTGTGGTATAGCACATAGGTTATTTCATTGAACTGCAAGGTGTGTTTAAAAATATCGGCTTAGGTTAGTTAGGAAGCTTGAACCTACAGCAGTAGCCAGGAATCCACGGAATACCCTATCTTTCATTTCATGTTATAATTTAGATATTGGATGTGTTTTTGTGGTAAACGATGTTGATTATTAAATGCCTTATGTCCTTTAGGGGTAGCTAATTTCGTAGATTTGGGTAAAGATATAGAAATAGTGAGAGTAAACCTGAGTCAAGTGTAAAATAGCAGTGGTCAGTTATATCAGAATGGAAGATGAAATACTCTATCTTCAGGAGCAGGTACGAGTGAGGAAAATTAGATTAGATAAAAATTAATCTTGGTTTGTGTAAGTTTTGCTTCTTAATTTCTAGAGTTCCATTTCTATATTTCGATAATATCTCTATAGTATTTACCCTTAGCTTAATATATAATGCATACGATTCCCCTAGTTTCAATGTGGTCTGGTTTCCCCTTTAATAAGAGTTATTGGATGCTGAAAATTTGCTTGCACGGCGAGTTGTCGTAAATCACGAACATGATTTCTATTCGTTAACGGGAATGCTTAACGTTTTTGAACTAAAGATCTCTGAGTTGATCCAATATTATTTATGTATTGCAATAAAATGTAGCAAGGCCACAATAACACATATATAATGGCTTGTTCCGTAAAAATGCGAACATATGTAAATATGAGTTACTGGTATTAATAGCGACTCTCTACTCTGTGACATTTTATAGTTTTATATAATAATAATGATAAATATAATATTATTGTTTTTGTCGGTCTAATTATTACATATATATCTTCATTTTTCCAGGTGTTGCAGTACAAGAAAAAATGTGGCGACCTGGAAAACGAATTGCGGTTGATGAGGGAGGATGCAAACGAATCTCGCTTTGCTGTGAGTGATTTGATAAATCTATTAGGATATCGAAAATTTACAGTACTAAAATACTATTGCAATGAAAATGTATCTGATATAATAAATAATATTCAGAATTTGATCAATGTTACACCTTATTTAATTAACAGCTTTCCGAAACAACGGGCCAGCTACACTCACGGCTAGAAAACACTGAAGCTAAACTTAAGAGAACTGAAGAAGATCATAGCAACTCTCTGGAGGATGCCTTGATGGAGTTGGAGAAGGAAAAGCAGAGGTACCACTATACTACTCTTCATCCATAAACTTGTAATTCTATTGTTAAGCACTGTCAATGCCCTTAATTGTTCAACAGTTAATTAATTATTACCACGAGTGTGTTCCACATGTAGTAATTGAGGTTTTGAAGTGACATTAAGACTGATAAATATTACTGTATATTGTTAGTGATCTGTGCCCTAGAAGGCAAAGTATCGAGTTCGGTTGTGAAGTATCCATTTACACGTCACGACTAAAATTCTTTTGTCAAAACCAGTGAAGCGGATCCCACCAATCACAATTCTTTCATAGCGTCCCTATTTATGTCATCAGATTGTATTTACAGAGCGTCGATATATTCGTCATCGATCCGTTTTATTTTAAAACTCACCTTTTCTTCTATTGCTTTGGCTTGGCTATTAGCTCATTGATATTGAAAAATATTTGTAGGAGCTGACAAACTTGAAACCAGCTCAATTAAGAAACAATAAAATCAATCACTATTGCCTTTCAATTTCTGAATTCTTTCATCAGGTGTCAGAGCTTGGCGGAGGTGAACTCTATGCTTAGAGAACAGCTTGAACAGGCCAACGAATCCAACGCGAATATGAACGCCGATCTTCGTAGTGTTTCTGAAGATCTGAAGGCATGCAGAGATGAGTTTGCTAAAAAGGAGACCGAATGGAAAGAAGAACAAGAGGTTCGTGTATATATTGCAATACAAGTAAAACAATTATTGCAATATTTTTACAATGATCCTCACTCTCACCCCTGTGGGCTATAGCATTTGATTCTATGTAATCTATAACCGTCCTTTGTACGTGTTATAGATGATATTTCAGAGCATTTCAATACAAGAATATGGTCAAACAATAAAATCGATATATAAATGATGTTGCGTTGATCACTATATGATATATTGCTATTCTGTAAGTGTAGTAATCCTTATTTCCTTTCCCAGCAATTCAGTACTTACTTCGGAGATGAACACAGTCGTCTGCTAGCTCTCTGGCGCGCGGTAGTTTCGATCCGTCGTGGATTCGGCGATCTTAAATCCACCGCTCAACGTGATCTAACTCAAGCTATGACTGATGTCCAGGTATAGTATGAATACATTGAAATTCTCGATTAGTCATCTACACGAAGATTTCAGTTAGATCACTTAATTTAACTTGATCGTTCACAGCGGGGTTCTCGCATGTTACATCAAGCTTGTTTGAACCTCAACGCCAATCTTCGTGTGCAAGACACTTCAGCCAAAGTGTCGCTAGAAAGAGAAAAGGGTGAACGAGGGGATATGGAAGACCAATTGCGATCTAAGGTGAGTGAAGATTTATTGATTAGGATGATTTTCAACCTATTGGATAATATATGGTTAACGAAATGAAATAGGTGAAGGAGATGCTTGAAATGCAAGGTGAACACGATACTGAGAAAGCGAAACTGAATTCTCGCATTAACGAACTCGCGGTTGCTCTGGATCGTGCGAAGTTGCATCTTGTTGATCGTGAAAGAACAATTTCTGAGTTGGGATCTCCAAGGAAACCATTGGTATGGAATACTATTACACACTATGGAATACGTTCATTATCCAGTACAATAATATTCTCTGTCGTCTGCTAATTTTACCGACAAATTTATTGCCGTACTTGTTGCGCGCTTGGGCAATGCTCGTCAGATCATAGCATAAGACCAATTCCACTCGCATGGATGGCACTGCGCCTATGTCTGAAGAAGATATGGCCAAGGTGGCAGCGGATAAGATTGCTTTGGAGCAAGCACTTCGAGACATAGCGCAAACAGTAATAGCTGATGCAGATCTTGCTGTGGCGCTCAGCGACAGTCCAAGAGTGGGTGCTGCTCTTGATGAATTATCCGAATCTATGATGGATTTTGGTATGCAATCACCAAGGTATGTGTGACTATCCTAATCAGTGATGAAAACGTTTTTTGAACTAGGGTTACGGTAAGGTGCACGAAGCTGAGATTGGGAAGGACGAAATTGATGTATGTAGAATAAGGGAGTACTATACTGTTTTGTTTGTCAAATAAAATTGTTAGTAAATTACGAATAATAGCCACTGCGCTGACAAGGTCGAAGCTATCGTGAACATACTTTTCTACTCGAAATTTTCTGTTAACACTCGAAATTCTCTCTTTGGGATTACCTCCGTATCATTATTTTAGTCGATAAAATACTCTTCACTCAAGTGGAAATATTGTTTGTTGTCCTATTCTAAGCTGAAAGTTAAAGCTCTCTGTATCCAACAAAGGCTCTACCTTTTCGAGCACCATTGTTCTTTATCAAGAATTTTACAATAGTCGCATGCTGTCTATACTACTAGTTATTGTCGACCGTTTTGGTGTTAATTGTGTAGTAAGTTTTCGGCTGCAAAGCACAATTTGGAATAGAGCATTGGAATAGTATTTATGGCGTTTAGAGTTAAATAGTGTTCTGTCACAGCAATGATTTTCTGAATACTATTAAAGTATTTAAGATTCAGATTTAAGTATTAAAGATTGTGAGCAGGAGTCTATCTAATATGAACCTATAATCGTGATATTCATAATACTTATGGAAACGCAGAGCAACTGCAAAAGGACAGTGGTCGCTAGACTTTCCCCGTATTTCATCATCATTAAGAAGAAAAATACTGACCTATCTAGAAATCGTACGTGGCACAAGTTAGTTCTTGTAACTGAAAAACCCCATTCGTTGTCTGACGCGTCACCGTCTTGTGAAGACTCCGGGTTTTCCGAAGCCTCGTCAGATCATAGCATAAGACCAATTCAAGAAACCGATCTAAAATACAGAGACAATTATGATCTGAACCGGAACAGCAACTTTTGTGAAAACGTGAATAAAATGTCGTGGAATACCGAGATGAAATATGAAAAACTTATCTTTGGAGATGCGTGTTACTCTTTGGATAATTCGCCTGTCCCGCTTTCTTCCTATAAACGCATTAGATCAAAACTGGATGAATTAACGAGGTTGAATTTTGTTGGATAGCAAGAAATGTTAGTTTCAAAGTTCACAATCAGGAATATTTTTCACTTGGTTAATTAAATTGCTACCGAGATTGATGTATTACGTTGTTGGGTCATGCAAATGCAGTTTGGCTTAAATACTCTTGTCCTATTTATTCTCTAGTGAATGATCCGGCGGTAACGTACAGTCGATATAGTAATCCGTTGTAGTTAGATATCGATCGTGTTACAGTTGAGGGCATAGATCACTATCCGTACACTTCAAATCTAGTTTCTCTTTAGTAATAAAAAACACTTTACAGTGGTGGTTATCACTAAATTAACTATTTTTTTCACAGTCGCGGATTGTCACCTCATCGCTCTCCGTCACCTGGTCGTCGTTCGCCTCGACGAAATCGCTCACCAGGTATTCGAGGAGTTTCTCCATCTTTCGCCGATTCGACGTTCAGTGCTGTTCAAGCCGCGTTGCAGAAGCGTCAACTTCAAGTTCAGGTATTTTGTGACTTTCTATCTAGTTAAAAACGCATTCTGAGTGTTACGTTGTTGTTACATATTTTTGTTGTTGTTGCAGGAGCTCCGTGCGAAACTTGACGCTGCTCGCGATGCCGCTTCTTCTCTTAAGAAGCAATTATCCGACAGCGAAGTTGCGAAGAGATCGCTTGAAAACGAACTACTTTCGTTGAAGGAAAATCTGGATTCGACTAAACGTGAGAAGGATGATGCTCAGAGAGATGCGTATCGCCATAAGTCGAATGCAGAAGTCGTAGGAAGGTAAAGCACTAAAGCAAACAAATGTATTGTAGAATTTTCAACAGCCTCCCTGATATCTATACAACGCCTAAATATTTTTATAAAGTCACCGTCACATCTGAGTATAGGGCGCCTCAGCATTACAGAAGTTAGTAGGCATATAATTATTACAATGCCTAAGGTTCTAATCTATTTTTAGTGAGAAACAAGAGCTTCGTCGATGCAGACAAGAGTTACAAGCTCAAATCGATGCTCTTACTAGTGAAAAGGAGAAATTGCAAGCAGCCAATGCTGAATTGCAACGTCAACGCGACAACATTGAAGACGAAAAGGATGACCTCGTTAAAGATTTAATGAGAAGAGAGAAAGATTTAACTCGTGGGTAGGTGATAAAGGATCGTAGACTTGCTTAATCAAATAGTCTTATATGATATCTTTTATATGGCGAAGAGTCACAAGACGTACCAATCTACTGGATCTTCTTTTTATTCAATTATTTCTATCTCTTAGGCATAAAATGGTCGAGGCGATGGATGGAAAGCATTCTTCTCTTCGTGAAGAACTGGTGACAATGAAGGAGCAATTCAGTCGTTCAACTCTGGATAAAGAAGTGATGGAAGCTGAGAAAACTGAAGTTGTTGAAGCACTAACTAAGGTTTATCTTGTTATTTTGTACATGAAGATGTTAGTTATATGCTTGTCGTTCCATTAGAAATAAGGTTAAGGTCTTATATCGGGAAATTTGTAGCTGTGTGCCTTTATATACTATTACTGTATATATTTGTTCAGCCTATTTATGGTACTGTTTTTCTGATTTTTCTCACATTTCTATTGCTAGGTTGAATCTAGAAATTCTGAAATAGAGCTTGCACTAAACAAACTCAAGACTGAAGAAGGGTCACTTAGAGACCAGCTTGCAAAAATGCAAGCATTGAATGAAGGTTTGGCCCAGGATAAAGTGGATCTTCATAAAGTTATTGCACAGGTACAGAACTTGAGTCAAGTAGATAAGGTGCTAAATCTGAAATATCACGGTCCTGATCATTAAATTAAAGTTTTCAACGTTTTTACACATATGCATCTCTAGATTGGTTTAAATATATTTTCAGATGGAAGAAAAATTCGCAGCTCTTGGTGCAGAGAAGAATGATCTTGCTCAAGAGAAAGACTGCATTCGTGCAGAACTGATCAAGACCGAGCAGGAGAAGATGGATCTTTGCAATGAAAAGCAAGGACTTGATCAAAGTCTTCACCTGACACAACAAAGCAGAGAACAACTGGAACAAGATCTAATGCTGCTCCATAGAGAGAAGGCTGAGCTTACTGATAATCTTTCACAGGTTCGCCAACAAAATTATTATTGTATGAACTGGCCTCTCTCAATTCCTAGCAAGTTGAACCAGCTTTATGTTACAAAATATAAAACTTCTGAGTTACATAGCTAGAATGTGTCCTGGGATAGTCCACTTCTTTGTACTCCTATTTTCTAACAATAAACTGTTATTTTATAGACACAGTTTAGAATTAACACAGTCTCTGTATTCAGCCCATTAAAACTGTTTCGTAAGGTTGTAAACCATTTTCATTTTAAAATGACATTGCTTCCTTCCTCATGTTTAAATTTCACTACAGATAGGCAATCAGAAACCGAAATAACACCATAAGGCTTCTTCGAGTGTGTCAACCTGAATTAAAGGCTTATATTAGGAAAAACCTTATTGTTATGTCTCTGTATGATATCTATATATTAATATCAAACATTTTTTTACTAGACAACAAGGCAGAGAAAAGCACTGGATGAGGAACTGCAGAGAGCCAATGAAGATCTTCTACGTCAGAATGACAGCATCAATAAGTTATCCCGTGAAAAGGAAGAGCTAACTAAAGAAAAGGCTAATCTTATCGTTCAGCTAACTGCATCAGAGAGAGAAAATCGTGCTCTGTCAGAGGAGATTGCGGGACTAAGGTATTCTTATTTTTCCTCTATCGAAACCAAAGACCATATGCCAGATATGGACAACCAAATCATTTTTGTGTAGCCTTCAAAAAAACAAACATCACCTACTACATAGATTATATTACTAATACAGAAGCTCATAAAATACTTTTCTTATTATACAGAGCTGATAAGGAAGCATTGGAAACAAACCTGTTCGATGCCCAGAACATGGTGGCTGCCCTAGAATCAAGGAAGGAGCAGCTTGAAGTGGAAAACCAGAACATAATGATGAAGAATGAAGCTTTGCAAGGTAAACATGATATAAAAGGGTGAATTCGGTTGGCACACAATGAAATTTTTAATTGGTTTTCAGTGGAAATTGGCCGCATTCGTCAAGAAATGGAGGCTGAGGTCTCCAAGTTGGAAAGGGACAAGCAGCTTTTGAATCAAAAGATCATTCAACAAGAAAGAGAAGCACAGGTTTCACTCAAGAATGAACAACAAACTCATCAAGAGGATTTGGAAAAGTCATCTCGTGAAAAGGTGCATAAAATATCTTTTATATAGTGTAGAAGATCTAATATAAGCAAATAGTATAATTTATAAGCATAAAATATGCATGAATGAATTAAATATATACAATTGACAAGCCGATGTTCCCTTCTTAGGACACTATTATACTTGAAATGCAAGCAGAAAAGGAGGAGGCAATTCATCAAAGTAACCTGGAGAAGGAAGAACTGGTAGGTAAATATGAAGCGGAGAAAGAAGAATTGCAGGAAGAAATTGAAGCTCTCAACCAGGTAATATTTTAAAATTCTCACTTTCCTTGTCAATTCATATTCAGTTAAAATATCTATATTGAAAGTCTTTGTAGGAGACATAGGAATGAAATTTGATATAGGAGTCAGCTTGTCATACCTGTGTTGTTGATATGATATATTCCTTGCCCTTTGTTCGTTTGTTCTCAGCGTCCTTGAGAATATGAATATTGTTTTTTCATACCATTAGCATGTTCAGAGAGATATGTTCATGAGATAGCTTGGAGTGCTGTTTATTTCATAGATATCATACAGAATTGATTTAGAATTTTTGAAATTGTGAGAGTTGTAGAGAGACTATGGAGATCTTAGAACGTAATGTTCCATTTCGTCTATCAAGATGGAATTCCTGGACCAAATATAGGTTTGATTTAACGAGTCTAGTAAAAGTAAGCAGAGAATTCATTACATGGAATTTGAATTGAATATTTGTGTACAAAATATGCGAACAAGTGCATTTTTAATAACAAATCAATATCTATTTTTATAGGAACACAACGAAGCTCTCATCATGGGTGAAGCTGAAAAGCAACAACTACTTTCCATGAAAGAAAGTGAAAAAAATGCACTGCAGGAGAAACTAAATGCAGCTCTGAGAGTGATAGACGAGAAGTCGACGGAATCGGATAAATACAGAAGAGAAACAATTGCAAAACAAGAGCAGGATAGGGTAGGGATTCTTAAAATAAATAAAATTCAAAAACAACACAAAGCATATCTTATCATTACATGTTTTACCTCAATGATTAATTTTTTATATTTTTGATGTAGGAAGCACTTAATCAGAAGGTACAAGAGCTCAAAGATTTTCGCACGCAGTTTGAAATCAAAACAGAGGCTCATGAACGTGAAATCAAGCAACTGAATGAACACGCTAAGCAACTGCACAGGATGCGTGAATGTGCTCTAAAAGAGGTAAGCCTTAAAAATGTATGATATATATATATGTGTAGTTGAATAATTTCGGGTATACTAAAATAATTGATGCTTCAGGTGGAAGAACTGAAACTGCAATTGAGAATGGTTGAAGATGCAAGGGATGGAATAAGACGAGATTTGATTGAGGCTCAGAGAAAGGTAACTAAAAAATGCTGAAATATTATTCTAAATGAAATAGATGTGAATATGTTAATCTTAGACATTATTATCAATTTGCATCTTTCAAAGATGATGGCTTGTTTATCTTAAATGTAAATCTTGTGATAATAACTGCTAAAGACATTAGGTATACAGCCTGTTCTCTTGATTGGTAATGAGCTCTTGTTGGTATTATAAGGTCCGTGAGATGCAAGAGGCTCGCGACTCTCAGCGCAAGGAAAATCTTGAACTGAAGAGGGGCATTAACGATGAAGTTCATGAGAAGGATGCTATCCAGAAGAGCAACATGGAACTTAGAGCGAAGGTGAAGAAGGCTGAACAGGAACGAATTGCCCTCAAGGTAAGTTGTACCTATGTAATCATTGAAACAGCATGTCATATTTGCATTGAAATGTCATATTTGCATTGAAATAATAGCGTGCCAATGAAGAGAAAGATCAGAAAATAACCGTGCTGGATGAAAGCAGATCTGGAACTCAAAAGGAAAATGGTGACCTACGTGCAAGCTTGCGCGAAGTTGAAAGAAGCAGACTCGAAGCTAGACGAGAATTGCAAGAGCTCAGACGACAGGTTAAGTTCTATTTGATTTCAATTCAGTTCGATTATAGCAATATCTGTCCTGTGGTTTTTGTTAAATTTTTGTTATCAACTCAGGTTAAGATGTTGGATGGTGAAAACAACAAAAAATCGAAAGAACTGGAGGATTTGCAGGCTCGTGTGGCCAGAGATGAAGAGAAAGAAGATGAAGCTCGTAAAGAATCGTTTGGACTGAAGCAAAAGATTGTTGCCACAGAAGCAAGCAAAGAGCAGGCATTGAAAGAGGTAATTTTCTTTAACTTGGTATGTGATGATGAAGACATCATACTTTTACTAAAGTTATTTTTAACCGCTCCTATTTAGAACTCCTTATTGGTTCGTAAACTTGCTGAGATGGATGAAGAATATCGTCTGCATGAAAGAGATTATCTTGGACAACTTGCTGAATCTCATGCTCTGGAGAAACGACTGAAGGACGATGTTCGCAATCTCGTAATAAGACTGGATGCATCGGAAGAGGAAGTCGCTGAATTTAAACTCAAACTGTCGGCTGCTGAAGGAAGAGTTACTGGACTGGAAAATGAACTTGTGAAGTTGGAAGGTAGGCAAACAGTTGATAGCAATCATGTCAAATTTCTACCTGTCCCTTAGAAATATTTGGTAAATATATTTATACCATAAACTAACCAATATTGAAATTTACTCAAATTTTTAAATATTCTACATAGGTGCAAAACGTGATGTTGAGTTTAAGCTTGGAAGCTTACACAGCGCCCTTCGAAGGACTTTAGGTATTTCCAGACTTGGACGTACAATGAGTCCTATGCGCGGTCTGAGGTCCATCAGTCCATCACCAAGAAGGTTAGTGTATATAATTATTATTACATATAAACTCAGTCCCTGGGTCATGTGTAAAATTTGCTTCAAACTAACTATTATATACAGGCGATCCAGATCTCCAGGCAAAGGATTTGACAACACTTTCACCACCACGACAGAGGGAAGAGGCAGTCCCATCCCAAGCACAGGATCACCTGACCGAAGCCGCAGTCTGTCTCCAGGAATGAATCGGTCTGGTTCACCAATGTAAGTAAATAGCTATATAGAAGACTTCTTCTTTCATACTTCTTCTGACATGGAACAGACAATAGCCATTTAGTGACTCTTAGTAACTTCATTTAATCTAACTTTGTATCATAAGATAGACACATATAAATAGAATTCTCAGGAATTGCAGGAATTATTTTGCTCATACTGCAGTTGAGAAACCTTGCTTGCTAGATACTGCTCACGCAAATTGTTAACACGAACAGGGTAAAGACTTTATCATGGGGAGAATAAATGAACTTCAACTACGCAGATACCACTAGATATGAGTTAATTTGTGTCCGAAATTTATTTTATACCTAAGTTTGTGGATTCCTGCTTAATAGCATAAGCTTTGCACTTGAAAAATAATAATATAATATACCAATATATAGGACTCGTACTGAACAACTGGTACAAGACATTGATCCAGAAGTGGTTCGTGCTGCGCTACGTGACTTCCTGCAGGAACTCAAGGACACCCAACGTGAGAAGGAAGATACTAAGATTGATGTTTCTAATCTATCAAGACAGGTTTGTTATAAGTAACTTATGTTTAATGCACTTCATCAAATACGCCACCGATTTTATAGTTTTAGATATTCTGGTACCTTTTTTAATCTGGACAAAATCCGTGTATCGCAAGGTAGCATTTTGATAAGCTAACATTCCATACATGTATTAGAGATTTTTCCCCTTTCCTGACTAAATCTGTACATTTGTTTTATAATAATTACTACAGTGTTTCAAAGACACTGACTGGTGACCTAAAAATAATGACTGAGAAATGCCAGAACATCAGTGGTGTACTCGTACTACATGAAGACACCTTATAAATCCACAGGATTATATTAAATTCCTATGAATGTTTACCTCAGCTGATGGAAATGGAAGCTGACCGTGACCGGGCTAATCAGAGACTGCAACAGCTTCAGAAATCTTTGGGAGAAGCAGAAGAAGGCAAGCGTGGGTCTGACGGTCGACTCGCATCAGCACAAACTGCACTCATGCTTCAGGAAGAAACTATCAGGCGCCATGAACGGGAAAGGAAAACAACCACAGAAAAACTGGCAAATGTTGAACGAGCTTTGCAGAATGCTGACAATGATAGAAGGACCCTTCAGGTACGTTTCTCACCTACTTCTATATCTACAGTGTAAAGAAAATTGGAACCAAAATATCGCCTTCTATTTTTTGCGTAGGACAAACTGAATAAAATGAAAACGGGCGAAGCAAGGGTTGAAAATGAGAAAAGAAAATTGAAAGATGCTTTGGAGGCATGCGAACAGAGGGCAACCAAACTCGAATTAGCAAGGCGGGCGCTAGAGGGTGATCTACAAAGAAATCGCCTTTCTATAAATGATAAAGAAACAGAAACTCAAGTAAAGAAATCATATACTCTTCATGAAGTAAAATATCTTTTCTGAAATGTTTGACTTATTTTAATATGCATGATGTTGATGCAGGTGATGCAAGAAAGAAATGCCAATCTGTCCAAACAACTGCAAGATTTGGAAGGAAAATGTACTTCCCTCCAGCTTACTATTGATCGCCTTAGCAATGCACTTGCAAAGACAGAAGAAGGCGAGAGTCAGCTCAAAGACAAGGTACTACACTCTAGTGAAAGTAAAATGTAATACAGTTAGATTAGGATTCAATCCTGTTATGGCAACTTATCCATCAGTAGATTCAGAATCATGCTACTAGTTTTCAACTTGACTACATTCTCCAGGTTCAGTGTCTTTCCCTCTCCATGTCTGAGAAGGATGCAACTTACAACAACATGCAAGAGAAAATCAGTCAACTTCAGAAGATGTTGACCGCGAGTGAACATGATCGCCGTGTGCTGCAAGAACGTCTCGAAGCCGCAAGGCAGGCTGTTGCCGATGTGAAGAAACAGAACAACGTTCTCCAGGAGAAGATCCAAGGGATGACACACGATAATGAGGATTCTGATGTGAGGAGATGTGAAATAGAAAACCAGTTGAAGAGTCATCAGAAGGTATAACAGAGTAGAAATAAATAATACCCATTACATGCATGCTTGACACATTTATTGCCTAGTACTCAATCTCTTTCTAAGATAAGTCTCCAAAGTCATGATCAAATTTCATTCACGAAATAACTGGTTTGGATCTTGTTTTCTAAAGTTCATTTGTCTAACAATATTCTATCTCGTTCTGTCAAGATGTTGGATCAGCATAAAGAATCAGAAGCAAATGCTTTAGAGCGCATCCAGAAGCTCCAGGATGAGAAGCGTGTATTCCAGGAGCGCATCACCGGACTTCAAAGAGCAATCGCTCAGCTGGATGCAGAGAAAAGAGAAACAGAGAGAGGTGCAGTACGGCTCGAGAAGGATCGGTCGGCCCTAAAGAAAACTCTTGATAAAGTAAAGAAAATTGACTTTAGGAATCAAAATAGGTTTTCTGTGTTGGAGTAAACGATAGGATTGAAATGATAGTGAACATTAAAATAAAATAGTTAAGGAACTCACT
>QRAM01000340.1:0-42453 GCA_013436055.1 Halocynthia roretzi
ATGACAAAAAGTGCATATATTTCGAAATTTAGACGTATAGGAAAAAATCTGACACCAGATTTGAAATCAGCACCCCAAATATAGGTAAAAACAACTTATATATTGCTGCGTATCAAAAGAAATGTTTCATTTGTAGATCAGTGATAATTCAAGGAATGATATTTGCAAGGCAAAAATTGTACGGAGTTATTGTTACCGCCACTCAAAACCCAACAATAATATAGCGGGCTAGCAGTAGCACTCACCTAGCGCTTCCCTACTGCATGGGTTATTGACAATATTATTGTCAGATTTTGCTATAAAAACCAAAGGGTTGGATCGATTTGAACCATATTTGGTGTGATGACTTTGGGTATCCCGACACTGGGCGCAGTGGCGTTAAATTTTCAAAAAATGCCCCGATACCAGACATTTTCAAACGCTTTCTAGAGGCCCCAAATTTATTTTCGACTGAATGCTCACACTGAGTCCTTTAAAGGCGACCGCGTTTTTACACTTTCGCTATTCCTTGTCTAAAGCAGTTAGGAATACGGATTGAGCCATTGAACATGATCACTAATAACTGAACTAATTCACAAAGTAACTTACAGCAGTATGAACCAAATAACAGATTTACCTTTTTTCATTTCTGGCGAATATTTTTGCTGCAGACATCAAATTTTATTAGTTCTCGACGTTTCAGCTTAATCCAATTAACGTCGTAGCTAATAAACACTCTGCTATAAAAAATCGTCTTTTTATCACATCAAATGAGAGTCTAATGTTACTTTAGTACAATTGTCATTTTTGCTGGTTCTATGTTAATTTGTTCTAGCGCAATCAGATATATATTATACTGTTTCTCCGTATCCGTGGTTTAAGAAGCAAAAAGTAAAAAATTGAAAAAAGTGACCCAATAGTTTCAGAATGGCGCTGTTTGCGTTCGTTACATCGTAATATCCGTAATTGTGTTATTAAAGCCCTTGTTAACTGTGGTAATGGCTCCAAATCGCATTTCATGTCCTCATCATAGACATTATCGACCTCATTGATCATTGCAGGGAGAACAAAGAAGCTCATGACTCCTCACAATAGGCGAAGATAATCTTTATCTTTAATAATCTTGATTTTTCATTTCAAATTTCACCATATACACGTTATCCGTACACGGTAAAATCACGTTATAAAGGGAGTTTCCTGCTATCCGTGGTATGGCTAAAAACGTATTCACATAGAATACGTTGAGACTGCTATGATGATAGTAAGTAGTAAATAAAGGCTAGTGATTATAATTCTCCTATATATCATGCTTCCTGTATGCATAAACGTTATGGAACATCAAAATGCCTTCTCCTATTCTGCATTTCCCAGAAACCATTGTTACTCATACACTACAACTCATATCTCTCCCTGTTCATTATATAACACAGAGTGGAAATTCCTATTAGTTTTCAATTTTCAGCTTATATTATTGGGATATATTCAGTTCAAGCTTTACCTCGACATCCAATAGCTCGAATTGAACTTACCTAGTCCTAAGCATAGCCTAACAACACGGTGTCGCTTTGGTGACTGAGGATCCCCTAGAACAGTGGTTCCCAAACTTTTCAAGTACGTGGCCCACTTATTGAACGAACCAAAGACATGGGGCCCAGTTGTTGCCAAACAAATGTCATCGCTTTCAGTTTTCACGTAAAGTTTTGCTAAAAATTTTCAACGACTGAATATGACAAACCATTTTTAAACTTAAAAAAATACAGTATCATACAATTATTTAGTCGCACAGCACAGCACATAGTCTGTTCAAAATAGCTCTGTGGTCCACTACTAGGATCACGGCCACAAGTTTGGGAACATCTGCCCTAGGCTAACTATAGTATAAGCTATAGTTAAGATCATTTCCTCGACGTCAGTTAGCTAGAATTATTTTGGCTGATCCCTCTTAGCGAACACCCAAGCTACAGTGTGGTATCAATCAATCATTACTGCAAGTAAGATACTGACATATGTGACTGCAACAGGCAAACTCTTACCAACAATCAACGTACAGTAGTATTACACTCCTCTCGTATGAAGTAGACAACTAACTTGCTTGGACGTAAAGCTCATGAGTTACTCATATATATTACTACCTATCATAATTTTACCTTTATACCGATTTATCGACTTATATATATATATATAAAGGTAATAGTTTAGATTATATATATTCCCTATATTAAATCGGAAAACATCGCTACAAATGCATAAAACTATAAATCTATACACTGTGATGCTTCTACCACAGCACAACACAGTGCAGTAACATTCTACCGTATACCAGCACTGAGCCATCAGCACCGTGCAAAGGTTAGTGTTTCTATTTTAGAACGGGCACTTCCTGATACTACAACCATCTGGTATCTCTATCTCTCTCTCTCTACAGGTAACATGCAAACAGTAATAAAATATAACGTACATTCCGGAAGGATAAAAATAGACCGCAATCTGCATTGCAATATTTCTAACGGTAATCCATTATTATTATTATTATTACAGTTGCTCCCTATGTGGGGGCGATTTCTATATAAAGGAATTCAAAAATGATAGCGTGAGAATTAATTTTTTCTCATTAAAATATTTCGTAAATTAAATGATGATTTTGAAAATGCTTTTAATTTACATCATCAGACTTATTGAACTGTACATGTAAGATATAGTTAGTTTCCTAGGTATACTAGAGGGGATTATTGGTGACTCAAAGATACTTCAGCGGAAATCACGGCAGTAAACCCTTGCTAATTCGGTAATTTGCTCTGATTCGAAATGAGTGCCAAAGTCAGCTAGCTAGTACTGCACAGTGCAAAGTTTGTGTAACTCAGTGAACAAGTGCCAGTAAAACCACTGTACTGCATCTTTCAAGTGCTATGTCACCTCTACTATCTACAATAACTGTTCACTCATCACAAGCGGTGCTGTTATTGATCTTAAGTCGTAACATTATAGTCGAAATTATTTCAAATGTTACGATTCAAGGAGGAATTATCTGCAAGTCGTTCATCGGTCATGTAAATCACTGGACTGGACTGGACTGGACTAACCTCAAGCAATATGACTTAGCGGGGCTTGTTATATACCTTATCACTGCATGTCTGCTTCCGCATATTCCACCTGCTGTGAGCTTTCTCTAACAGGAAAATTGTCCGTCCGTGAATAATAAATGAGAACGGTGGTGAGATAATGGAGTTAACGGAACAAAAACACGTAATGCAGATTAAGAACGAAATTCTAGTGAACGAAAACTGAATTGATTCGCAGATAAAGAGAGACCGCAGGTCGTATGGCTTATCGAAATCAGTATAATAGCTTGGTTGGTGTATTGGTAGTGATTGAATTCGGTATCTGAATTTTGCATAATTTTTTGAAAGAAAATGGAAATCGTTCAATAACAATGGTAGCTTACCGACTGTATCGACAGTGAATAAATTGAATTCTGCATTCTACACAGCATTATTCGCAGCCGTGTTGACCTTGGTTCACCTCACAGCATATAATGCCAAAATATGGGATCTATATTGAGGTCACAAACTGGGAAAAATCGAATAACAAATACAGCAGGTCCCCACTTAACATCGTGGCTCGTTTCTCGAAAAGTGCGACTTTAAGTGAAACGACGTTAAACGAAGCCAATTTAACCATGGGGCCAGCGATATAAATACTGCATGCTTAGCAAATGAACGATATCCGGCCTACCATAACCTATTTTACTGATATCTGCATTGCACTGTATCTCACGTAAGACGATAAACTATTTTCAAAGCTAAATCTGCAACACTGAGGCTAAGCTACCATTCCACAGCACTCAAATGAGTTCCTCACGACTTGAGTGAGTTCCTCAAGACTTAAACTGAGTTCGTTAAGATTCAAATTGACGAGAGCTCCTAATCAACCATAAATCAGACACATTCAAATGAGGGCTTATTAACAAGGCATCATATATTCAATGCTGTCCATCATCACGAAAATGAATTGCAAAAAATTGAGAAAATGAAGAAATCAATAATTCGCTCAATAATTTATCGATTACATCGAGCCTTCGAGCTTAATCTCTTGCGTCGTATGAATTATTACGTAGTTGAAAACCTGGCAACCTTAGTTATTCATTGCGCCATTGATAAAAAACGTTCCTTTATAGTCGATATAACAGTATTGTCTCAGCAACATATTCCCTAACTTATTTCATATCCTTTCTACCATGAATCCTGATTTATACTAATGTCTGCATGAGCCTCCGGTGGAACATGTTTACCTTTATACGTATAACATCAGTCTGGTCTACTATTATGAGGTCACATGCGAATTTTCAGAGCGCTAAGTCAAGAAATCTAGATATAGATATGCGCGCACAAACATACACACAATTTCTTCCCTATTCATAATATAGTATAGCTGTGAATGTCTAGTCTAGTGGTTAGGTTAGGGTAGATGGTTTAGTTCGGTAATGGTTATCAAACCCTTACGCTAACCCTCAGCCTAACCCAAGCTAGTCTCAACTATCCTTATGTAACCAGGTAACCGGAGGGACCACACTACCAGACTGGTACCGTATTATACACAGGTAGCAATTTAAGATATCAAATAATAAATATAACAAACTATTATAGTGCAAGTATATTATTTTGACCTGTGACCTCCTTCAAAAGTGTAAGTGGAAGCCTATTCTTATGTATATATATAATACTGGAATCATTTACTGCAACAGGTATATTTTAGCCTCTTCATAAAGTAATGATCGGCTTATGTTCAAATATATACAGTAATATATGTTGAGGTAGATTCCTATGAACCTCCCTGTAAAAGTGTCAACAGCCGCCTATGCTTGCTAATACAGTATACTACTATCCATACTATGCATCAAGTACTACAGAAATAAAATAATTCATAGTATACAGCAGCTTCTAATATCATTAGACCCGCTCTATAGATATCATATTACATTACATCATAGTGATGTAGTGATGCATATCTCCGCTGCATCAAATCTTTCCAACATACAGTAAAAAACATATATAGGAAGAAATATCTGGCTACCTCTGTTCAGTCATACTGCACAATACATATTTGAAACGCTAAGCTATAGAAGATAAACCCTCTACCAACCGATGGTCTATTTGTTTCTGAATTTCAATTGATACTCACTTCCATCAACCGTATCACGGGTTAAAAGACTTGAGTGGGAAGTGTAGAATATTATGACGTAAAAGTACAGTCGCGTGTCATACCAGTTGAACACGTGATAACGTTACTCATTTAGAGCGGGCTCCCTAAGCATTTTTATCTGAATGCAAAATCTTTAGTTTTCTCAATTTCCATCCATATTTTTCAACCAACATATAACATTCAACTATCACAATACTGAATTTCACATTTACAGCCAAAAAAACGAAATATTTTAAGGAAAATTCGACTATTTTACATAATGGGTGAACACTGGTACCCTGCTATTTGGCATAATTTTCGCTCTCCACTGATAACAAGGGTAATTACGTCACAATGTCACCTTGTCAATTCTACAGAAATGAATTTTCACGTCATACTCGAAACCAGAACGTTGCATCGTTCAAAAAATACATCTTTATTTCGTCAAACACGTCATAATGATGGCCTTTTTCTATTATTACGTCACGCGCTGTATAAACACGGAAAGAGTTTGAGGAAGTATATCTGCATTCATTTCATTAACAAATGAACAAAAAACAGTTGCTTAATATTGAGCCTAATGCCTGATAAAGATAACTACATAACTGACGCAGAGCTAAGTTTTGATTTGCAGAAGCTCGTAAACTTACCGTTCCCAAGTCCATAATACCTTGAATGTGGCTTTTTACCACTACTGTCAGTATCACTATCCTATCACTATCCGTCTGCGATTATGAAAACATAATAACACAAAAATAAATTACCGTAAATGGTGGGAAACCACGGAGCGTTCGCAAATACAACCGCAGCGGAAACAACAACAACAACGAACACAAGGCGTTTGAATACAACGAACGCTACTGTTCTGTCGTCACCTGCAAGAGTGCAGAGAACCGCTACAACACGAAACTACAAACTGAATTTGACTACAGGGTATAAAAGAGCTCTTCCATACAAAGGCATACCCGGGCTAACCTAAGTTCTATCACGGGCGGATGAAATCCTGCAGAATAACATATGCCCTCTGGTGGAAAATGAGATTCTGGATACTTATGATAGCTTTTTCGTAACCTATGTGTGAACCTGAAGCTTTCTATGGGCAGAGTAAAGATGAAATCCTAGTTAGGACTATTTTAACCCTAACTCAAACCCCAACCTTAACCCTTAACCCTAAAATGTTCTGATTCAACTAAATTCACCATTAAAACAGGGATTGGATGAAATTACTGAAATATTCAGTTTAGTTTTACAAATTAAATGTAAGGTATATATCACGAAAGAGATTTTCCATTTAAAGGTCAACCTCCTATCTAATCTATAGATAACAATATAAAGTAATTACTCGAGACTTTTCCTTATCAGTATTTGTGTCGGTGTCAACCTCACTCCGTTTTCTTTTTTCTGTTGAAGGCAAAGCATAAAACTTGACCAGTTACCCCGTCGATGTACACCGGAAAATGAACGAGGGAGGACGCCGAGATCGGAATAAAAGGACGCGTCAGAGCTGGAACCAATTGACGCAACAGAGGGCGTGACAGAGGCCACTAATGAATTAATGGTTGGACAAACTGATGCAATCTTTGGAGGAACGCTTAAAGTCTTGTAAGTTGATTGGAAGGTAACAGCGCTCCTACGACGCTGTAACCTGCTTTTATGTTCTATTTTGGTATGGGTAAACGCGGGACTGCTGTTACTCCTTTGATACGTCACTTCTTCATTTTCTTTGATGATGTCATCGGTGAGATCACTCAATGACGTTTCTCTCGGTTTGATTCTCGAGTTTCTTGGTGTGCGCCTCGGATGGTATCCGTATCCATGTATCGAAGAAGATCTGGATGAGGAACGAGAACTGGTTCGACTGCTACTTGTACTATACTGTGAACTGTTTCTCGCCTTTTTATGAGCTCTTTTTTTATCACCGATCAAAGGAGCTCTTAAATCTGTTGTCGTCTCTTCGTTCTCGCTTAAAAAGGCCGAATCCTCATCATCCTCTTCCGACTGTATCAGTGATCCGAAACTACTTCCGTTTGATGACCTCAGTCTCGTTACGTGATCTTCGTCGATTACTTGACTGTCCGATAAATTCTGTCTTTTAGACTGAACTTCAAATGTGTTTGACGTCATATTAAGTATCTTCTGACGCGCGATAACGTCCACTAGCAATCCTATGTCGGCAACAGAAATTTTAGATGATTAAACTACTCGTTTGCCTCGTAAGACTAAGGAAGAATAAAAATACAGTTATAAGACATGTGAAAAGGGCCGACACCCCAGGTCATTGGCATACGTCCGATCAGTTATTCTGCTCATATTACTATTCCAGTATTCAATATTCTGTCATATTGTACTGCTGATGGTCATATTCGCATTCAATATCTCTTTAAGTGTGTTGAATAAAGCATATTTACTCAGCTGGGTTGACTGTGAGCTATCTGAATATGGTTTTCAACTCGCTAACATGTACGACAAGCTAAGGTAGGAGGTATAAGTGCTATCATCTAGCATCATCTAGCGGATAGCGTTCTACCTGATTGAATAAAAATTCATATTCGCTCTTTGTACATCAACTTTCAACACGTCTGTATTTACTACTTTCGCTAAGTTAACATATACAATCTCCCATAAATATTGATTTACAAACAATGCTTTACCATTGCTAGTTCTATTGCATGTGTATAATATTTCACTAGGCGCAAATTTAGTCTCATTTTCGTGTGTGCCATATAATACTTTCCTTAAAAATTCTATTAAATTTACGTTGTGCGCCTTATAGTGCGTAAAATACTAACAATTCTATATACACTTCGTACACTTCCGTACACTCAAGTAACCGAACTCGTCCGGTGACGACATTGTACATAAATAAAAAACGACAAAAACACGAGTAATTGTTACGTGATAAAGAAGAAAATAATTACAATTTGAATAATTCATGACCGATTTTGTAATTGTGAAAAGCCAAACGAAGCTGGTGATACGTCATAAAGACTAAAAACACGTGAATGGGAAATAATTCTGGTACGATGTCTGATATTGGCGAGATCAATCTCGGGCTGCAGATAAATAATACATTTGAGCGAAAAATATATTGCAGGGATTTGAGATGAACTTTTGAACTAAAGCAACACGAAACTACGACAGAGTTTAATTTTTGCGAACAACAACTTCAAATACCGATTTCCCGTCAATCTCTTATAGTCCGGGCAAAATTATTAATACCGTAATGCACTGTATCCTATCTATATCAGGTGTGGGCAATTATTTTCCCCCACATGAGCAACAAAAAATATTGTGGAGGGTCGGAGCCTGAACTCATTTCTGTATAACATTAATTTTATTTCTTTGTAAAAAGCGGTAAATTGCATTGTTTTGACAAGCTGTGACTGGTAAGAGTAAATGTTATGACTATTAAACAATGGAAAAGTAAGATTGCCTTAGAAGAAATGTCATTTATTCAATTAACGTCCTGTCGGATGCTACAATACGTATATTTTTTAATTTCTTAACCTTAAGAGGGCCTAGGGCTTGGCTATGCCCAGATCTAATCTATATGATTGAAAGTGATTGTGTGTTCGCCGGTTCTGCGCTATACAAACCAATCGGTTGGACCGACTTGAATCAAATTTGGTGTTGTGACTTAGAGGACCCCGGTTCAGATCGTGGCGAAGTTATTTTTCAAAGAGAATACCCCGTAGCCCAGATACGCCTTGGGACTGCTCGAATGCTCCTTAGAAACTAGGTAAAAATTCCTTAACTATCTTATTTTCAACTGTTTGCTCTATTTCCGTAGCAGCGTTATTTGCGGCCGTGTTAACCGTGGTTCGCCACACACGATATAATGCAGCAATATGATAGCGATAATGATGTTAAAACAACTGAGTACAACCAAATAACAAATACTGCAGGCCCACGCTTAACGCTGTGAATCGGTCCTTGGCTAGTGCGGCTTCAAGTGAAACAACGTTGGAAGAAACAAATTTCACCATAGGTCCAATTTCACATAAATCGAGAAATAATTCTGCAGGGCAAAAATTGTACAGAGCAACTGTTACCGCCTCTCAAAACCCAACAATAACAAACATCGCGCGATAACGGTAGCACTCACTGAACGATTTTGTACAGCATTGTTTATTGTTGTAAGTTTGTATTATTATATATACACTCAAAGCTCGTTACTTCGACGTCGGATAGCTCGAACTTATTTGATTAACCCCGGTAAAATTCCCTATTAAAATAAATTAACGGATAGTTCGAAATAATTTGCCTGGTTTCCAGCAACCTTCGAGGTAACGAGCCTTGTTGTACGATTATCTTACACTTAATTTTCATTTGCTCAAAGTATTTGTTCCATTTCACATTTTTCTCCTCACGAATGGTATGAACGGAACCACTTCAGTCGAGTACCTACGCAATTTATATAATAGCATCGACGGAAGACTTTCTCTTTAAGCTCAGACAAATAATCAGACTGTAATAGAAGGAATTCTATTCTTGAACGTAAGCCATTAATGATAGGCAGTCATATCGTTAGTTTGCCACAGTTAAAGTACTGACAACAGTCCCCCGGCGTTGCTTGAGTAAAAAAGACAGAAATAAAGTGTGCTGGCGTTCGTGGGAGATCTCACTCCATTGTGCGTTTACTGATGCCTCGTACCTCGTACTTAACCTATTCCAGGTGGCCGCTGTTCAAAGTCTGAATCAGTAATCCCCATTGAAAATAATGGAAAGTGAATTAATCCGTTCCCAGATCATAAAATTCATCCTTGTGACAAGGAAGTTTTAATTTCAATTACTCCCGCAGCAAATCACAAACTTACTGCCGTGTATTATAGGCTTTGATGTTTATATGCACTGCTAACAAAGTATAAAGACGAACTAAAATAAGTTCTGCCGGTGGGGCATTAAATTGAGTGTCAATTTTCATCATTTCCATCAAATGCATGCAATCAAACGAGAGACTTTGCAATATACAGTCATGTAGAGCTCAGAGCGGAAGCCTGGCCTAAGACAGGTTTGAATCAAAACACGAGCATCCAAATAGCGTGATATGATTTGTACCCATAGACGCGGAAATAAGCATAAAGCTGCTGATGATTTTCCATTAGTGTCGGCTTACAGTAACATAGTAAATAACACAAAGGTCGCCCCGAATTTGTCTCGTTGCTTTGACGTCGAGCCAACGAGCTATTACTATATTTGGAGATCTCTTGTATAAATATTAAACTACTAAATGCTGCACTTCTTCCATCTAACGTCAATCCTAAGCCTTACACACAATTCTACTATAACATATATATGACGATCCGATCCACAATGCTAAGACTACTAAATACCGCACTGTACAAATGAAAATTGTTTGAGATTGACTTCTACGAAACAAAACAAAGCACGGCAACAATGAAATTACATTTAATTACACAACACGAATCTGTAATTACAAATGCCTGATACCAATTACACAATTTGTATACGTATATTATTTGTACAGTACCACAATGATTTTGAAAAAAATGTTCAATTCCATTCACCCCCATTCAACAGCGACTGAATGTTGTTTAGTATTTATAGTTTTACTCTCATAAAAGCTAAAATTTACATAAGCTACTTCCTCGATTTATGAGGATTTGAAGTTACGAGTATTTTGCTCCATTAAGTTCGTACTGTGCGAATTTTATTTAATTTTTTTGGAGCGTTCGAGCAGTCCATGGACGTGCTCGGGCGACGTGATGAACAAAATTACGCCGCAACTATCTGCACCAGGATCCCCAACACACAAAATTTGGTTCAAATCGGTCCGAGCGTTTAGTTTTGCATAGCGTAACACTGCCGAACACACAAACACACATTTCTTCATCTATATACACGGTTAGTATACACATGTTAGTATTCAGCCGTCAAAACTTACAATCACTTACAACGGTAAAAGTGTTGCTATGATATACTGAACATTTACTGGACTACTAAACATGAAGAAAAGTGTGCTATTATACACTGCATGAGTTTTAAGAATTGGGAAATGGTTAATTATATTTTTAAAATAATATATATGATATAACTAATCCTAACCTAAGAGAATCTGACATACAGCGATGGTAGGAACCATTCTATAATAACGTAAAGTAAAGCACAACACTGCTACTACCACATGCTAGCTTTCATACTAATTCAACACAAACTGCTTCGAACTGTATTTGCTGCATTTAGGAAATATATTGAAACCACATAAGTAGCCTTTCTCACGCTTCAACCACGTAATGTTTTGCTTGTGATCGTTCAGCGCCTATATATAGAAACGCTTAGAAAAAATGAAAAACCGAAATATTGACGTCGTCAGTATGACGTAGTTTTACGCACAGACAAGCGATACGTAAGGAACTATATCGAACCGATAATAGGAGAGCTTACGTAAGGAATTTGATGATAGCCACAAAAAGAATTTCTCGCATTGCAGCCAAACCTAAATTGTACATGCTATG
Organism: Halocynthia roretzi; assembly: GCA_013436055.1. NCBI lineage: Eukaryota > Metazoa > Chordata > Ascidiacea > Stolidobranchia > Pyuridae > Halocynthia > Halocynthia roretzi. Next base: position 11,634 of record QRAM01000340.1, read on the forward strand.
TAGCAATGGCGGCTTGGTAATAAGGGCTGTAGACCTCGAAGGCTTCGAGTGCAGCCCGCCAAGTATATCGACCACAGTCACAGTCACAAAATGCTTATACGAATTAACAACAGTAATCTCGGAACTGCCATTTTAATAAAGAGAATTCTCTTTCCAATCACCAGGACTAAGACTGTATGCTACAAAGTTGCGTTTTGAACTTGCGTAACATTATGACAGTTAAGCTTCTTACGGTGAATGATGTACGTGCGGTAATTTGCTGCGTGATTCTGCTCATTATATCATTATTTTTATGACAGTTTTATTATTTTACAATGCCCCCCCCCCCCATCTATGAAAAAGAGAAAATTGGAAAATCGTGTCCAGTTACTACTAACGTACGTACGATATTTGTTGACAGTTGGCGCTAAATCAAGCAACCCGTGTTTTACCTCCTTAGTAACAAAAGTACTACGATAGCCAAGATACCGTGTCGGGACGTCACACACAAACATAAAAAATTCAGTCTACGTCAAAAAACACTGAATTGGTGATATTTTTAAACCGGTTTACGTAAGAGTAAGGTTTACACACAGTATTAACGTAATTGTTTACCCATAATTTCATCCTAATCAAAGTCATTGTCACGTTAATACGTTAAATTTGTTACGTAAATAAATACAATGAATATTTATGCAATTGTATTTCAAAGCAGAGCGCCTTTCAAATTATATCTATTCATTCAAATTATATGGTGATAATCAAATTTATTATTTAAAATAACTATAACAATCGCATAAATATTTTATGTGTTTAAACATGTAATAGGAAACTAAACGCTAACATTAAAATAAGATCATTTTACGTCACCAGCAGCGGTTTTGCAATGGCTAAATGTCATAAAATATTACATTATTGTAAAATGTTAATTAAAATCTCTTCATAACATCAGGATAACGCCAACAATACTACTTTTGATGTTTCGAAGTACACTAGTGCCTTGAACGTCGTAATTTACCCGTTCGAACTCTGAATTGTTCGAAGTATGAATCAACTAACCCCATGAGGAAATAATGGGAAATTATTAAACTCGTTACTAGACCCTAATCCGAACCATTTTAATAACAGTACGAGGCACGACGAACCCCTTGCATCCCTCTTGGGGAATTAAGTAGAAGGTCATTCATTAACCGACTCCTACTTACCAAATTCATACCACTGCACAATTTTAGGGTTAATGATAAACGGTGTCATTTTATGAGGGCTCGGCTAATCTGAGGTCTTATGCTGCTGCTCATTTTATGAATGGCCTTGAAGATCGCTTTAGTTTTACACTGATACTTTCATTATTACATCATAAAAATATCCTATTCAAACATAAGCTGTTCTGTTTCAAGTAAAATATCAAGCTTCATCCTTATACTAAGTACAAGAAGTTAGATGGAGGAATCATTAATTATTAACACTCTTATGTAAACGTGTGTATGTCAGACTATGCATAGATGTTGATAAAGCCACAATTTCTTGCAACCATGCAACAGAAAATGAAACCGCGTTATCAATTATGAATGAAAAGAAAATTATATTATGCGACAGGCTTTGCAATTCACAGTACCGTGACGTTATAATATATAAAAACTTTGATATTGACGTAATAACAATACGTGAGCGAATATTATGACAATCTGGAATCTGGTAAATACGAGCGGGAAATACCATCACATTATAATCCTTCGTATTCATATCTTTTTATTTTAACGCAGAATGCAAGAATGATTTGTAAAAGAAGAGCAACATAATGCTATGCATATTGTATTGACTATACAGTGATTGTCAGTCAGTTAACCGATGGTAGGGGTAATGTTGTATACACGTACAATAGTGAGTCTCAATACAACCGACCATGGAACAGGTTAATTTTTCAGTAATGTACTAACTAGCTGAAAGTATGAACAAAGTACAATGGGTGTAGCTGTATGGATTCTTATCCAGAGTTGGCAACTACCTCATCAGCCATCACCAGTGGAGGCCTACGCGTATTTTCCCTGATTATAAGACCACCTTCACTACCTTGATAAAACTTGACATTTAATAATAAATTCCACAGAATCAAAATTCCATCCTGCGACTAAAATGAGTGGTTGACCTTTCAACGCGTCTCCTCTCCTTATTTCATTCCATTCGGGTCAGCGCTTGAGTCAACATTCTCGGATTTGACATTTAAACTAAATGTCAGGATGTCAAGCAAAGTCATCGGAGCGCTGGATAACTAATTATACCGGAGACTTACCGTAACCTCTGTACTTCCTCATGAAAACTAACACAGACAAACAACCCTACGGACAGTAGTTGATCTGGCTCTGACGTTCCAACTATTAATTTCAGAGGAACAATGAAAGATATTCGAAACGTCGAAATTTTGAATTTTCATTTCCAGTGTTACAACGTTGCCCATGCATTTCGAACTCAGGTCACGAACCTCTAGTCTAGAGAATATATACAGTAATTTTTCGAATTTAATACGCACCCATGTATTAAACTCACCCCCAACTATGACGTGTAGAAGATAGTTGAAAAAACTTTGTTTCCATGTATAATACGCACCCCAACTATAACGCCCAGATTGCTAAACAAAGCTTTATACCTATGTATGTATATTATGCACCCCAACTATGACGTCCGAATAGCTGAAAATGCTCTATACCCATGTATAATATGCACCCTTACTTAGAGACAGAACTCAAGTCAGTGTGATCAAAGAGAACTATTAAATCGGGCTTTCCCTCACACTTACCACACATCAAACACAAGTCTGAAGACACGCGCTGTATAGACATGGAAATTGTTGATATTAACAGTAAAATACGCGCTACAGCTGAGAGATCCAAGGTTAATTACCGCCTCGTTCAAAAGCTATTCTGGCTAATGTTTATTGCCTGGTACATCTCGTGACTATAGTTGCATTACCGTGACGTTAGTAAAATACTGGTTTTTATGTTTGGATGCTACGGACCACCTGATGAGATGCTACGGACCAGAGAGTGAGGAACACTGACTGGGAAAGTTTGTTAAGTCAATTTATGAACGTTAGCAGGGGGTGATTGACTGAACAATGTCTGGTGAGCTAATAGGTCGCTATAGCTATTTATCTGACGAAAACACTGTCACTATCTCAATTGTATTATTGACTGAATACGCGATGTTGAGGTAACTCAAACCAAAAGCTAACACGGATTATCCATTAAAGCTAACAGAACGACGATTATGTGATGCATCGCTTTACAAGTGACTGAAGTTAAGCTTGGTTGTTTAAGATAAGATGTTAAGATGGCAAATTATGCGTAACGGTAAAAACATGGATATGCTAAGACGTATTGAGTCAAAACCTGGGTGGTTTAATTCTTCATAGTCGACTCAATATATTCGGTCAATACAATTAACATCGTGAACGCACGACTGCACACGAGAGACGAGGGCACAGAAAAAACAACTACTGTACCAACAACCAACTACCAACAACCAACATTAAATTATGCTGAAAGTGAATGGTCCAAAATGAACCGTGACCCATTTGCTGCAGTGCAGTATGAACATTGGGCGCCACTAGGGAGCGTTAGAGCAGTTCTGTGCGCCGGGGAATTGAATTATTGCCGCTAGGAGGCCTAGATAGGATTTTATCACCTCTGGATCCGGGTTTTCTTATTATTCTCTTGGATATTCAAAGGTAAACACGCGATAATCTGAACTTGTCGTGACCGGCACATGTTTGTATACTCGAGCCCATCATTTTCAGCCCTTATGATATGACTTATGGACTCTAGTACTGTCACTTAGCATTCAAAATTATTTTTATGTCAATATATAGATCATTTCAGAATCAGATTATTTTTTTTGTGTTTCCTCCACATAAATTACGTATATTTCATTCAGTTTCGCGCTTTACTTAATCAGCCACAGACTCAGGTCACCCACCACCACTTCCTTCCTTTCGTTTATCATATACATCGATCGCTACATCTATTATTTATCATTGTCATTGAAACTGGGATAAATATTTCATCAATTCCAAGTGTAGTAATTATTCTTTGAACCAGATAACACCTACTATTAGCAGAATGCTTCAGCAGCGGATAAGCTAAATCTTTTGTTAAGCTCCCCAGCGTTGCCGCCCTACTTATGGGTCGACTGTGAGCTGGTTATTTTCTTGCTAAAGGACATGGGTTGGCTCGAACTGCAGGTCTCAACTCATAAACTCTCAGCTATGATGCGCGGCTACGCTTCCATCGGAAGGGCTAGATTTTAACGGCTAAGTGGTTCGCCTTGTGGGGGGTGGTGGTGTTCACATTTATAAAACATGGGCAGTTTAGGCATTAGCTAGGTTCAATCGGAACCTAGGAAACTAACTAAATATCTCAATCTTTGACAAGGAATAAAATTACTGCTTTTGGCTTAGCGAACTTCATATTTGATTGAGAAATGATTCAGATTAGTAAATCAAAGTAGATGTAATAGGGAACACAAGAGGCTCTATTTGCAACATATTAAAACTGATATTTTTGATTAGGCAAAATCTTTTAACTCAAAAATTCAGACTAGATAATAGTACAGACAGTAATCCCACCATTAGCAAATTGTTTTTACGATAGAAGGGCCATTAAGATATATAACCAAGTGAGATTACATGACATGAAGGGAAGAGAGTGAGAGCACGAAAATGCTTTTTCTTTGAGCTCTAATGAACTGAGTAACGGAAGCAAAATATTTTTCTGTAATGGCTTCTTTATCTCCAGACAAATCTATGACGCTATATGCAGGCATTCCTCATTTAACGACCACCTCGCATAACGAACACCTCGCGTAACGAACACCTCGCGTGACGGCCGTTATCATCACTGCAAAGCACGGCCGTTCCTCACATAAACGACTCCTAGACAGTGTTTGCATTAGACCTTTTCGTTATTCAGATAATTCATAGTAAAACTGAAGCATACTGATTTCAACAACTAAGGATATTTTCAGGTCGTTGAAACGGATCTGGTGATCTAGGTGAAGAGTTCATTTACCCCATTCACTTTACGACACTTGAATTACAATATAACGCTGCACATGTCTTATTACATAGAACTATCCATCACAATATAGCTTATCCTTTCTTACCGCTATACACCATTGCACAGATATGCCTTATTCATAGGACTATCCGCTGCAATATAACTTATCCCTTTGTTAATATAATATCACTACAGCACCGCACAGATAAAACACGGCACTACCCAGATGTCCTTATTACATTGTAAACAGCATAAGTTTTCGCTCATAATCCATAAATCACGCACTGAGAATGCTAATTAGCAGTTAAAGCAATATATTGACTTTTCGAATGAAAATATTGACTGATGGTCGACAGCTGTAAAAATGTTTCTTCATATTAGAAGAAGCTAAAGCTGAAATAGAGCAGTGTTTCTAGGCCCGACCAGAATAACTGTGAAACGACACAAATCTTATTTCTATATTAAGATGAATTCATGTGTATATAATTCCCTCTAAACTACACCCAGTGCGCTGTAATTTTTTCGATGAAATCCCGGTTTTTCTGTATACAAATTCTTGTTAGAAAACCCTATATAACTCTGTGTTGACTGTATTGTAATGATAGGGATATACAGATCCTATAATCAGTGCTAATTACCTACGATCTCTGTGTACGTACGTACTTAGTAGTTTAACTGAAGTAAAGTACTCTTTCCACAATATCAATATTCTTCACTTAAGGTTCCCATTCCTAGTTCCCAACAGTGCGCGACCTTGCAGGCGCTGTTTTCCCAGCCTGATACCTTCCATCACGCACACTCTCCTTCGGAGCATCTATACCACCCAAATTCAGACTCCAGTATATTATACTTCGACAAAAACTAAATCATACAACCACATGTACAATAAAACATGTCTGATAATGCAGACCAACATAGAATAAAAGGGAAGTCAAATCTCCATCTGGATATTCTACATTATTTCACTCCATATCAGGCTGGTATTTTCCAGTACCTCAGCAACTGAAGACATCATCACGTAATGAGCCAAGGATAAAAACTAAGCTATATATATTCCATAAACACCAACAATGAAAGAAACGCTTCTTAAATAAATAACGCTTATCAAGATGCCAAATCACCACATGAAGAGACGCGGAAAAAACCGCATGTACTGAAATAACAATATATTACGTCATACGAACAAACCATTGACGGCATATTTCAATAAATTCAAGAATTCATACAATTGAGAAAATCTGATAACACAGATCGCCCCGGGCAAAACGAAAAACTAGAATTGAACAAAAACAAAATACAAGGTTACGAGAAACCTTTCGAGGTCATATCCGAATTGTACATTGTTATGTAACATGCGGTTTAATGGGGAATATTCTAATTGTAGTGATATATAATACGCAATCTTAACTGGGAGCACGATTTTGATGAATGGATGGATTTTCATATTACAGTTAACGGACTATTTCTCCGGAATTATCAGAAAATCGGCTATATTTGAAAATCGTAAAAGTGTGTTAATGTAGACATTCGGCATATTACATGATATGTTGGAAAATATTTCTAGCTTTCAGCTGCTTGAATCCCTGGTATATATTTTTTCTGCATATTAGTGTTTGGTTAATACAGTTTAAATGAGCAGGATTACTTTTCTATCATTTTTACAGCATCCTTCCAGTCCCGTTTAAAGTAAAAGAATCCTGAAAACGTGTGAATGACATTTGGTGGAAGCTAGTGCGCATTTATTTCGTAGAGTAGATATTGTGTAAAAGGCGAAATGAAGCAATTAAAACCATGTCCTATTAAATTTGAGATGCATTTTTATATCTATTACTTAACACAGCGCTAACGCCAGCAGCAACAGCGCATACCACAACAGCTATGTAACATGAGAAGATATTCTGCAGAGAAAGCAGTGAACGGGGAATGAGAACATTCTGACGTTATAGGAAATACAAGAAATCCAAGGGATTTGTGACGGTTACCAACGATGGTGGAAACTGGTAACAGACAACACAGCTAAAATTAGAACAGGTACATATATATAATAGGTTCTCGCTTACCATCGTTAAACGAAATACATTTTACCATAATTCAATGCAATAGGTTAGAAAAAAAATGTCTCAAAACGGTCCACTGTATATCATATTCATATCCCTCACTCACTGTTATCAGTCAGTTATAGTTATACCTATGTTACATCTATGACTCACAGTACGAAGAAATTACCGTACGTGTGTCATTCAATTCACAGCAAACTGCTTCAGCATATGTTATTTTTCTATAGAAAATAGGAAATTGGAAATGCTTTGTATACACCAGTCCTTCGTTATATGTAAATCCACAATATGCGATTTCGAAGGAACCTATTTCAACTCCTCCTTTTATGCGAGATGTTGCAAGAGCGTTGTGTGACATGTATAAATAAGCTTCATGCAAGCGCATGTGCGGTTTTGTGTGCTCTAGATAAGCTCGTGGACCACTGTTATTTGCATAAATAGCATAAATTTTGTGATTTAAATCAGTTACCATGCCTCCTAAACTTCCTAGGTCTAACTCTGGGCTTTCAGCAAAGCACCATAGGACATCGTTAACGCTAGAAAAAAGAAACTCGAAGTACTGAAGTACTACAATTTATATTGCCTTGTGGTAATGTATTTGTGTCTTATTGGTATGATATGGTAGCTAAATTATAATTATAGGTTGTTGTCAGAACGTATTATTGTACTGAGAGAGTTTTACCGTCACTCGAAACGAACCAATGACAAACATGGCGCTCTAGCAATAGCACATTCGTTCGGTATTGTTTTTTGTTACGTTTGTACCATTATCATAAAATTTACTTATATTCATTTTACATTATCTTATACACGTTACAACGAAACGACTTTCTTTGATGACTTACTGCATATATAACTCTGATGGAGCATTCAGTATTCTACAAGCTAGCAATTTCTTTTCACGTAAGATATGTCTATCTCTATATACAGTTTTCTTGTTCACTGCACAGAACCTCTTACTACTAACTAACTACTCTTACTATATATAATATGTAGGCCTGTGTCCGGTGACTGATAGACACTAGATCCTCCCCACACTAATTCGCCCACGTTGCTTGTAATCTAAACCATAAAAGTAAATGACAAGCTACTGACATAAGGACATCACACAGGGTTTAGACTCTCGAGGGACATGTGTGGATTGATGTAGTGTAGATATATATAATGTAGATTTAGACTTCAAGGATTGTGGGTACGCTCGATTTATATTCTTTGGGGTGCAGGGGTTTTGCTGATACTGTATTTATAATCCGGAGGGTATGGGTTAATCTCTGACTATATAATTGGACTTTGGGGATTCTGGGTTAATTTATAACGCCGGGTATATACTCTGGTGGCATAGGGCACAGACTATGAATATAAGCAGCTAAAAAACAATTAAGCGGTAGAAATTTCAAATCCTTATTATCCATATGATATATATCTATGAATAAAGAATAGAATAAAACAGGGCCAGCGTATAGCGGTATAATACCTACCACTGAATCAGCATTATTGAAATATACAATAAAACTTCAGACTTGTCATACCACTATCATTCACAATGAATATAAAGCAAATAAAGTATAGACAGCACTTTGAGTTCATAGAATGTTAATAATAGCCAATACAAATACTTTTCGGCCTTAGTAAATTTTAAACACTGACCTAAAGATTCGCAATTCTAAGATTTCCTTCAAACTATTTCCTGATCGTGACCATAATAAATTCCTTATACCCACATAAAGAATTTGGCTGGTGTTAACCGGATTCCTTGCAAGATAATATGAACTTATATCATCCGGATTCCAGTCTCAATAAATGCCTCATGCTATTAACCATAGCCATCAGCTCAACAAGTGTTAGCCTCATTATAGCAAGGGAAATATATACTTCCATGTACGCACGATGCGGTTAAGCACCACATCAGTAACTAACAAGACGACTAACTAACGAACGACTATACAGCCAACCAGTCAGCCAGTCAGTAGAGAACATCGAAAAGCTTCTAATGTCTCTATATCAGCGCGTATGCACAACCACGTAATATGGACAGTTATCACATATCACAAAACGTACTATATGGATATCATAATTTAGATCCAGGAATAAATATGATGACACCTCTCGCACACTTTCAATACTAATTTAACATCAATACACACTTGTAAATGAAATGCAAGGCGAGATATTAATTCCTATGGGAACACTGTCCTTTATTGACGTTTATGTGCTTCAGTTACTCCAGTAAGAGTGTTCGAGTGCGTCATAGACTCATTGATAACGTCGTGACAATAGTAACCAGAAAATCGTGTTCCCTTCTTAGAAAATCAGACGTGTTTTGCATTAACTGAAGTAAACTATATCGATCCGTTGACATTTCTTTATAAATACGTAATAATAATAAATTCTTACGACTGTAGGCTTCAAATAACTTAATGCTACCAAGTCAAGACACTCGAGGGGGTGCAATGGTTCGTTGTACTTGGCCACGGGGGCCCATAGGGGCCAGGAATTTCCTGTATGTCGAAAATCAATTGTTACGTACTGGTGAGGTAACTATCAAGGGAAATAAAGGAGCAATTAAGTCGTCAAAAAAGGAGCTAAGAAATATTCACAGTTCGATCATAATCACATTATGACGCCATAACGATTTATCGAATTTTTCATACAAGCATGTTGCCCGCTAACGAGACGGATATGGATTGTTTACTTTTAGAAAGCTGGTCTTGAAGCGGTGTCTACCTACAATAAATACCATCAATGGTAAAAACTGAAATTTAGCGCCTGTTCAAACCCATCTTCAATAACCGTGGTGGGTGACTGCAAGCTCTATCTTTTCATTTGATTTCAGTTGGGAAAAGTTGATAGTGAAGTATTTAGTAAATACTATTAAAGTATTCAAAGCAAGTACGGCTTTGTACACCACCCTCGCGCAATGTAAACACGGGACTGGGATGGGGTACACTGAATGCACCTCCCATCGAACCCCCCACCCCCTTATTAGTTTAATAAATCGAGTGTATCGAGTGTATTTTAAAATATGATACTTTTGCAAGGAGACTTTCTATTGGTAGTCAGGTAGTCTTTCAAAATTACAGAAGCTTATGACGTCATATTCGTAAAAGCAAATGTAATTAGAGGCGAATACAGCGAAGACTTAAACTGCTTAATCTCCGTGACCCACTTTTCATTCACTTTCAAACGAATTTTTTCTGCACCACGTATTATAAACGCTTCATTTAGCGTATTTACCTGACTTATGATGTCACATAACAAACAGTGTTTTCACCATTACGTCAGTACCTGCCACCGCACTAAATCTAGTTCAAATACGCATACAGTATAAGATACTTGGTAACTTTTCATTCTCTAATGGAACCCGTAAGGCAGGGCTTCCCAATGGGGTTCACAGCGCGATTACAGTGGGTCAGAAAATATAATAAACTGAAATAAATGAAATAGGGATGTGGTATCCATGTATGCTTTTTACCAAATACTAAGTACACTAAGATTAAGTAGTTATATTGAGAAGCAAGTAGTATAATTTGGCCATCTCAAAAAAATGGGGGTGATTATAAAAACAATATCTGAAGATATTTCCCAGATCGTTGGAACGAACCTTCTTATCCCCACTATCTATGCCCCCTACTAAGACACATATATTAAATATTAACTTTATATTATTTATGCTCTCCTATTTATTATTGGCTGGCTTGACTGGCTTGACACAAACTGCACCTTCCTGCTTTCAAAACAACCTGCTTTGTGGTATATCCTTTCATGTTTGTTACATTACAATGACGCGCTTTCCGGTTTTCAGTGAAAAATTTCAACTAACGAGCGCGGTGTTGCAAATCAATTGAAAGCACAAATTCGCCCTCGAATTTGGAGGATGTATACGCCAATACACATACAAATATAGCAGATCCTCATTTAAAAAACAATTTCAACATAGGCAAAATAATATGAACATTGCAACATTGCGTTCATATTAACATACTAGAACTATATCTGAGTGAAATTACACTTTACCATTAGGAGAAACAAAATCTAGCTGTATGACCTTTAACCTTTACTCCTTACTATACGCAGTATAATATGTTAACTAATCCATCTAGACTTTACTCTATTTCAGATAGCGCTCACAGGCAAAACTAACAGTCGCAGTGCGTCATCTAGCGGATGTTATTCTACATATATGAAACAACACGGCCGAAAAAATAACAGTAGCAGAGTATTACGGAAAAAAAGTAACAGAAAATATGAAAAAATTAATACCAAATAATTCGTCAAGCTAGCTGAAAATCTAATCTAATAATAAAATATCCTCTCCATGAATGATACTATTCTTCTATATATAGTCTACAAAAACTATAACACACTCATCCGACATCACTGCATAGTTAGTTACACAAACTCCTATTACGATATAAGACCTGTGGTAAAAAGAAATAGTTCCAACCTGTAGGAAACGCGATGAGTCGGCTTTGAATATCCGGTATATCTGGTGGCCATTAGGTTTTCTGCTGGATATCTCCATCCTGGATCATCTGTTAATTATAAAACCTGTCAGTACTGGTCAGTAGCATGACCAAGGTATAATAATTCACTTTCCATTATTTCAAATAGGGACAATTGATTCGGACCTCGAACAATTCAGCGTACTAGGACGAACTAAGTACGAGGTACGAGGGCCAATGAAAAATTACCTTTGTTGTTTGATATCAATTATTACCTGTGGAAATTTCAGGCGCGTTACCAATACTTTCCCAGCTCCCTGTGCTGCCAGATTTCAATATGATCGGCATTCCAGGGTTAGTCTGCAATTCAACGTCTTCTTCTGTGACGTGATAAAAATAAAAGTTCAAATGATGCTACAAACAATACACGTTTATATGAGAAATTTCCTGCCGGCGCTATTAAAAAGACTTTCCAGAGCCTGGGACTCTAACGCCCCTAGCGGCCAAATTAAAACGTCGATCGGAACAATAGAGAAATTCTTTGCAGTTTGAAACATCTTGAAATCACTGTAATGTGACGTCACGAATCTTGATATATACCTATAAGAGCTTTTCCGTTATATCTTAATTCTGTCCAAGGCTCACGCGGGATTTTCAACCGAAAAGACTTACTCGGACAACGCTAAGTCGCTCTGCTAGTATATTCCATTTCTTACAGAAAACACATTTAAGCCCACAGATAGTCATAGAGGCCGAAAAAAATCCTCCCAATGAATAAGACACACTAGACAGTTTCGGCGTATAATTCTGAATACATAAGCACATATATACTGATGGAAAATGTAATCCTGAATAATACCAGCAATAACTTTAACGTCATAAAGTTAAGAGTATGTGAAATCATAAATACACACTCTCATGGTTTATTACATCATAAAACCATTCCTATCATTCAAAAAACAATTCGTGCTTATGTGTGAATGTTGTAAGTTTTGCTCAGCTTAGTATTTTGAGCTACATCGCATTTAGGCGTAGAATTCGTGTTACGCTTGTATTGGTCCACTGAATTGGTGTGGCATTCGATATATCAACGAAACCCAGTAGCCGTTATTAAGCGAGTTTTTTGACATGCTAATTAATTTATGGTTTCATTGAACTTTGGAAACGTTTATTTGCTCTGATATGTGGAAAATGTGTAGAATGTTTGCACATTGGGAGATTTTCCTAAGAATTTTGCGCCCATTTCTCTCTCCTACGCTTCGAAAATGCGACTGCTACCTTATAGATAATTCTTACCTATAGTTTGTTCTCTTCCATCAGTTACGTCTTTATTTTTGCCTTTCCCACCTCCGCCTGTTCCATTGTTATTCGCATTAGTTGGAATCTCCGTAATAACCTGAAAAGAAAAATACGATATACTGAAGCAGACGGATAACCACGTTCTGTACATAAGTGGATGTTGATAAAATTTGAATCGTGATATAAATAGTATGTAAGAATTTCCTTTTTTCACAGACAATAATTTGAGTAATGTGCCTTGCCCAAAGATACGGAGATGGCTCTGGGAGGCTCGAACCCACAACCTCTCGATTACGAGACGAGCTCGTTATCCATTGAGCCACTCTCCCACTTGGATGAATTATCTGAATATCAAAATTCGTAATGGTCTAATGAAAACACCATCTAGTGGACGTAGGTGTGATAAATGATCGTAGGTTAGTAGTCGTGATCACGGCCGTGAGACTGATTGATAAACTAGGAAGTCGTTAAGTGAGGAGTACTTGTACTCTAGTGGTAATACAACATGCAACAACATGGAGGGGGAGAGCTATTTGCCATCTATACTTACGGCATCTCCCGTTGAATTCAGGAATGCATTTTGTAAAACCATTGAAATTCCAGCAGCAAGAGCGCCGTTAGGTGTCGTGTTTCGTCTTCGGTAATGCCTCGCGTTGAATTCAAAATTTTCAAAAATCGGGGAAGCCGGAAGCGGCGAAATCGGGGTCGAAGGTCGTCGATGGGTCGTAACCCGCGAGCCACCCAGAATATCGGCTGAACCACGTCTGTAAAAATATATATTAAAACCAAGATTTGAAAAATAGCATTTAGTGTTTCGAGTACATAAATGGCGGGTCGTCTATGCGACTACAGTCTCTCCAGACACTGCCAGGTGTATGACTCCGTCAACCTCATGCTAAAATAATATGCAACTAACAAATATGTCATAACAAAAGTCTTTCTATTTTAATATTAATACATTTATAATTGAATTTTTATTAAAACGAGATAAAAATAGGAAGTTTCTTTCATAGTTAATGCTAATATGCTGTACGTGTATTTGTTGGCGGTTGGCGGTTGGCGGTTGACGCTAAATCGAGCAACGATGAGCTGCATTCGGTGCGATTTTTATCATGGTGTTACAATCTTGTTAAATTAAAGCATTTTGCTAACGATTGTTAGATAATGTGGTTTAGATAATAGAGATTTTACTGCACTGCATTATAATATAATCTGGCCCTCAATTTTCAGTCATACCTTAGTCTAGACGCGATCCTTGATTTTAAATCGCTCGGTACTGCTACAGGCTCATTGATGTCTTGTGATTTACTCCCAAATGTTCTCCATTTGTTTTCCTTTTTCTTGGGAGGCTGAAAGAAATCCATGCAAGGTCACAGATGGAAAATACCTTATATGCCGGCAGCTTATAAGTCGACCTCTAAAATTCTAAGAGGTATTTTTGATTTTAGCCTATATTCACCTGATAAGTCGACCCCTTAAAAGGCTTCCATCTTTGAACTAACTGTACATGATTGTGTTTGCTAACCAGCAGCTTATCATGCAAGTCATATATAAAACTTGAATCTTTCATATAAGTTGTGGTGCAAGATTAACATGATGGAATTAGTACACTACTGTATGAATGTAGGTCAGGTGGCGGTTTAACAGCCATATTTTGGTCTCTGCTATGCATTGACAAGTTAATGCTTGGTGTATACCGGTGTATACAGTAAAATAAGCTTCATCATTGGGGAATTGGGAATCCCTGCTTTGAATAGAAATTAAGTAAAAGTCATTTTGTTTTACTCACAATCTGTTTTTCATTTTTCTCGTCTGTCTTCTGTTGATCACTGGCAATCTGTTGTTTCTTTTTTCCACCCATGACGTCATCAACAAGGTGTGTCTTTGTGTTGAACTCAATTAAATTGCTTCAGAACTTCACGTCACATATAAACTGAGTTAACCTAACGTGATATACATAATTCAAAACAAAATCTGAGAAACAGAATAAGAAATACATGTCAGGAGGGATAAGAGATAAATAATATTGAATATGGTAATGGATAGTTCAATGTAACAATTTCTTCTATAGTTACATTCACTAACTTCCACCCACACTAGACTTGAACACGACTATTGCTGCTCGGTTCTATTTTCTATACAATAAAAGCTACGAGACCGGTGTCTCGTCATTATTTCGCCAAAAAGCGTTATCAAAATATTCGGCGAAGAACGAAAACCTCTCCGGCAAATGCCCACTTGAAGAATAGATATTAGATATATTCTAAGGTTTCTTTTCTACTGTATCAGATTTTCTCTGCTACAACGCGAACTGTAACGACATGCCCTGTAAAATGACACGCTGATTTGTGATCTTGCATTTGTCGCAATCGAACAACATATGAAGTAAATCAATAGCAATTATTCAATAAATACCAGCCGGGAACAACTGTCTGACACAGACAAATATGTCAATCCTCGATAATAAAGCAAACTAAGCATAGTACATGATTTGATATATTGAGAATAAATAACAAATGCCTATGGTTTATTTTTCAGAGTTTCCGTAACAAAATGTCAGTGTTAGAATACATATACACACTCAGTTTTTCTGAAGTATTAATTATGATTACCAATGATTACCTAAACACAGAGAGTTTAGTTAGACAAGTGTAAGTGTGGACTGGATGCATATTCAATGAAGTATACCATGATATTTTTTTCATATGGCTCCTCAATTTTCTAAACTAGAACAGAATTTAATATTTGGCTCGGAAAGGTTGCCGACCCCTGATCTATAGTCCCCAGAAAGTCACTCGACCACTCTATTCTAGATTAAACCATCCACACTACAGATATGCAATGAGATGTCACACATAGGTGTCTTGGCGTTACTACGTCATACGGTTGAATGTTATCTCAAAACTTGACCTCGATTGACCTCACAGATTGACAGGGACCTTCAAAAAACACACTGATCTGAATCAACAACTTCACTTGGTTCATTTTTGCTTCGAAAATATACTCAATACTACAACGATTTATCCTGGCACCATACCCAGGCTATCTTCCTTGCATACAAGTGAGCATTCGATCAAGTACATTTACTTTTTCTATAGGTGCTTGTTTGGTTCGAGCTAACTTCATAGATTCCGAAATAGAAATGTCAATAGCGCGCTCTTAACAATGTTTGTGAAGGTATTTCACATGCTTTCTCGCGTACAAGATATGTTTACTCAAGGTATGAGACATAACGAAAGAGATTGTCAGCCGTGTAGGCTAAAAGTACTTTGGAAAAACCACCTACATGGACCTGTAACTTAGATTCACTCATAACGAGCACAGCCGGGGGAAAAAGTTTGTGTACGAAGTGCTAAACTACGAGTAGACTTTACTATTACAGGTTGAACTAATCGCTGGTCTCAGGGCTGTGTTGGATTACCAACCGGTCCAACCGTTAGGTTTATTTTTAGTGGACAAACAAACAAACTTTCTCTTTCCTATGGATATACAGTGGTTGCTGTTTCTGATTGATATGTCTCAGTAATAAAATTTTTAATACATAAATTCATACATACATACGAGAACTCAAGTCAGTGTGATCAACAGAAGCTATTAAATGGCGCATTACCTTGCACCTACTAGTCATCAAACACAAGCCCTATGACTTAGGCTGTATAGATACGGTAAATGTTGATAATAACACTAAAATACGCACTACAGTTGATACCACTAAGGTTAAATTAACGCCACATGCCAATGCTATTTTGACTGCTGTTTGCAGTCTGTTCTTGTACTTATATTTTACTAGTTATTTTACTAGCGTTGAGCAGCTCACGCTTTTCTGATCTTTGACATATACTGTTACTTCTTCCATTTGTAATAACCTATCTTGTGCTGTACCCCGTATGCGGCTGAACTGTTCCTAGCACAGATTTATTTATTATTATGTTATTGCAATCGATAGCCTTGTTAAATTCATCGATTTTTAAAACATATCGGCGCCAAAGCGATCATTCCAAATCAAATTAATTGAAATACAAAATTAGTAATTAGTATTTGCTGAGATATAATGAGTGGAGACGTCAAATTGATTTTTCGATCTTCAAATACACAGATAAATCAGGGATATGTCTATTTTAACTAGCAGAGCTACCCAACAACAGTAAACTACATATTAAGGCTGAAAACCACTGCTTTACGTAATACAGATGAGAATCATTTATCCGAATTTCCAAAATACGAAAACCTCCGATATCCGAAAATTTATCTTCAAGTCATCATCATGTTTTTTTGTACAGTAAGTTTGAAAACATTATTTTTACGTGAGATCTGAATTTCACCTCCATATACGAGTGTAACATGACAAGCGTCATTACTTGTAAATTACTTTCAAAATAAAATGTTGAATTTTGTTCAGTTTTCATTTTGTTTACCTGTAATCATATTCAATGCTTTGTTTTTATACCTTACATAAAACCTGAAACCTGTACAATAAATCATATACAAATGATGTACGTTTTTTTATGTGTAAGGACAGGAGCCAAGGGCAAAATAACATATGAAAAAGGCCCGCTTAGTTGTTATAAATAAAAGTATTCCGAAATCCAAAATCCGTAACACTTTCGGTCCCAGGAATTTCGAAAATATGGGTTCACAATTGTATTAGTAAATACGCAAAATCTTCGTATACAATCTTGTCTTCTTGATTTTACATGGTAAAGTAAACTCTCTCCTGAATTTTACAACTGAATTTTCCTCATATCTAATCCTCACTCTTCAAATTACCATAGCACCTTTCAATACTCATCAAGACACTACATATATATATATATATATATCAGCATTATCATTATTGTTCTGAATATAGTGGAAATGAGGAAAATATGACAAAATAAAAGTGTATTTTAAGTAAAGAACAAGTTTTATTAACCTAATAAAATACAGGTACTGTAAACGCAGTGAGCTACTGACTAGCGACCAACCAGGACAAACATTTTGCAAGGCAGAAATTGTATTTCGAATGTAGCAATACGAATGTATTTCGCAATCTGACATCGAAATTCCATCGACCGTTGTTCATGCATAAAGTTAAATTTACCGTCCAAGCATGAAATGATTGACATTTGACAACTGCTAAAAAATTGATTATTTCGAAACAATTACAAACTACCAGTTGTTTTCATGCAAAAAATAATTGCCTTTTCATGCGCCCTACCTACTTATACAGTAAAATATTCTCTAAGTCGTAACACTCCAAACCTTACGAATAACGTGAATCTGCGACTTATAATCGAGAATACGACTTCTATCATCCCTGAATCGTGATATTAAAAAAAATTAAGTTACACAAATATTGTACTGTACAGTACTAGCAGTGTACTAATTCTATCATGTTAATCTTGCATCACAACTTGTATGAAAGATCCAAGTTTTATATACTACTTACATGCTCAGCTGTTGCATGACCTACGATGGTCACAGGGCCGCATACCAATTTTCTCGCCTTTACCTTATACTGGACTTTGTCAGTACACCCTGTCTGGTGCTAAACTGTGGCTGTTTCAGTTTTAATGATGCTGGTTAACACATACAAATTCTTGACAGTCAAAATGGAAATGGTGCTGCCTCATTTCGGAATAGAGGCTGAAACCTAAAATAAACCTCAGAAAATTAGTGCTCGACTTATACGCCCGTCATATACAGTAATTAAAAACACATTTGATGATTTGGTTATCATGACGTCATCTGTTTGCTATCTAGCACATACAAATTCTTGAAAGGTAAATGGAAATGGTGTTGCCACATAGTGGTCGAATTATACGGCGGCATATACAGTATTTACATCGTAATTTTACTAAGTAAAACATTATGTGTCATACTATTCCCTGATTGTTGTTGTATTCAATAAGGTCTAAGCTGAGTAATGACAAAAAGCCTCAGCGCAAATATTGAACGCTATCGGTTTGAGCGGGAGAATTGCACATAAAATCCTAAAATAGAGATGTGTTATTGTCTGCGGTGGATAAAATCCTCTGCTTTGGCATCGTATCAAAAATCTTTAAATAGACGACAATATCTTTCGATATTAGTAGCAGGAACGCCAATAATAGATTCTTTACATTGTTGATCTGAGGAAGTAGTCATCTATGCATTTCCTATTACACATTCCTGTGATTGCTAGTGGTATACATACAAAAAAACACAATACAACATATAGGCCGGGGCGTGGAGCATCTCTGTTATAATAGGACACATACAACATAGTAGGAATGCACGGCCCGTGTGACAGCCCAGAATATACCTCCACCCAGAGTATGCTCAGAGTTAAAGTGTAAATAATATATATATATATATATATATAGTACAGAATATATCATTCTTTGTGTTTTTTATAAATAAGTCGGTATTTTTAGCCGACGATAAACCTCTCTCTAGTCCAGAATATACCTCACATTTGTTTTTCGTAAATAAGTCGGTATTTTTGGCCAAGAACATACCTCTCTTTAGTCTGAAATATACCTCACATTTTGTTCATAAATAAGTCGGTATTTCAATGTAGAGTTTTTGTTTCTTCATATTTTATATATTTTGGGCTAAACCAGACTATATTTATCCTGATCAGATTATACTTCCTTGATCCAGTTTCCAGCTAGTCGTTAAGTGAGGAGTATCAGAGTATTAAGCATATTCTTAACCCCATACCGACAGTTAATACCCATGCATATTAGCCTTATGACGCGCGTTATTATTTCCGAAAGTGGAAGCATAAGTGTCGTAAAGGGTTAATCCATTTCAAATATCATTTCAAATTTGTCGAATACTGAACACATCAGCTTAAAATTCTTCCTGTATGACGTATAAGACAAATATTATTATGTCTGTATAGATAAAACACTACATGGCTATATATAACGCAGATGAATTGGCTTTTAATAGTTAAAATTAGTTTACAAAGTTAAAGTTAGGCGGCTGTACGTCACCAAGACGTTGTAATTATTTATAGATTATGATAGATTACTTAAACTATTTGTACATGATATTCTGTTGGTTTTACTCCAGTAATAATAAGCGATAAGAAAGGTTGAATAACCACAATGCAATATCGATAAGTAGCGGTAAGCTGTTTCTCAACAGTGAGATGCTCTTGACCAGTGATTGTCAAACTGTGGCCCATTGAATTGTGCTAAATGAATGTAATAAACAAAAAAATACATTTTTAAGTTACCCTCCTAGTTTACTATAATACTATTATAATGAAAAGAGCTCACACGTGTTCGAACTGGAGCAATCTCGAACCACCATAGCATTAAAGTATTCTGACTGGCAGTTCAGCGTCATAATAATTCAATATACATTTTGATGGGACCGCGAATCATTGAAAAAAAAATTCAGGGTACCCCTACGCATTTTTTTAAGTTTGAGAACCACTGCTCTAGACTATAGAGGACACGGAGATATTTCGCTTGAACCTCGTCAACAGCAGCGGGGGTCATGCTACCGCAGGGGGTAAATTTGGTATATATATATTTGTTTGTTTGTCCGCTTTAGAATATCGAACTGCAGGACCGAATAAAATTGGATGTGGTTACATAGTTTATCTTAACTTAAGTAATCAAGGCTAAACACATGTAGCAGTGAATACAATATGTCACTAAGCGCTGTTTAGACCTTACACCTGACCTGGGCATATCACGGCCCGCGAGCCACATACGACCCTTTGGCTGACGTTGACTGGCAATGTTGAATAGAAATTAGAAAATAAACACATTTCTTTTAAGGCAATCTCACCTTTTCATTGTTTAATAGTCATAATATTTACTCTTACCAGTCACAGCTTGTCAAAACAATGCAATTTACCGCTTTTTACAAAGAAATAAAATTAATGTTATACAGAAATGAGTTCAGGCTATTGGTCCGGCCTTTCACACTATATTTTGTTCCTCATGTGACCCCCTGGGAAGAATCATTGAACACACTTGCCTTACACTGACTATGTAGTAATAAGTACTGGTTATCTTTGTAGTAGAAAATATTCAACTACAGCTGGGTTTCGATCATAATCGGCTTTCCATAATAAACTGCTAAATATAAAATGAAGTCTAATCGACGCAGGCATATGAAAAGGCAGGGAATAATAACGGAGATTATGACCAATAATACCTCGCTATCACTGCGTCATGACGTCACGAACAAAGGCTTATGTAGGATTTTCTACCGCGCGGAGCGAGGATTTTCGGCTTGTAATAAATAAATCATAAGAGACTGAGCACTAATAACCATTCTAACACTGAGCGATATGCCTGACTGTGATCATAGCTTGACTATAACAACAACGCGTATACCACAAGAGCAAGTATATAACACAATAAGAAAGAGCATTGTATTGTATCCCGGAGCGTACTGCTCGATACGTCATATTTTGCGGTATATAGAGAGACAAGCAAATGTTGTACTACGCGATAAGCAATTCTATCATCATAATTATGGTGGTTATTACGAGACAGAGGCGAAAAACAATAAGATTCAATAAGGTAAAAAATACTTTTACGGCGACTAAAAGCATAAAAATTGTTATCATAAAGGAGATCGTTTGGACGTGTGTTTGTCCGGAAAACTCCTCCTTTCGCGACGTCACAAATATAACAACTACTACGTAGATATGTATTGTACAATATCTTAATACTGAAATCCTTCCTTATGTGGTTCTCAACTTTTTGGTACCGGGGCCCCCTTTTAGCAACCCAATAGAATCCCCCTTAAAATAATAATTTTCTTTTTTAACTCTCGCGTATCGAGAATTATGCTAATTTAATAAAAATTCTGCCAATTGGGGTCGCGACCCCTGGGTTGAACACCCATGCTATAAAGGGTCGGATTTGGATTCTGGGGAACGGGTGAGTACATATAGACATTTATTTATTCTGAAGTAGTAATTATGGTTACCAATGATCCGCAGAGATTTGTAGTAAAAAATATGGTCCATAGTCAATGAAAGGTTGTTCCTTGATGGTCTAAGTTATCTCTACGTGAGCTATCATTGCCTCCACTCCATGTATCCCATTAAATATAATCAGTCAATGGATCGGATTCAAAATCTATTGACTTGAAAACAAATATTAACATTAGAACGTAGACAGGCAGCTGGTTGTCGTATACATATCTCTATGTTGACACTACGCAACCATGATGAATGATACCCGCTATCTATTGTGGACATATTGCTACGTTCAGATTGAAAACAAAGCTTCTTAACGCACTCTATGTTTCCCTGGTAAACCCGCGTGCGTGTGTTTCCCTGGTAAACCCGCGTTACAGCGAACCCTGAAAACGGATGTGTTATCTAACCATTTCTACTGTATACCTGACATGCAGTGCCGTAAACTGACTCTATGCTCTAAATCAGAGCTTTCCAAACTTTTCCAGCGGGTGACACATATTTTTTTCAAATGTATGTAATGTGTAAGCATAATAAGATGCATTTTCAAGACAAATGTGATTGTTATCATCTATGGGTAATTATCTGTAAATATGTGCAAATGATAACGAAAGACAGTGAATCCACGTAAAATCTGACCTTAGATTCGAATCTCATGTGCTAAAACTTATTATAATTTTGTTGCAACCAAGCATTGTGTACCAATATGAAAGGGGATACATTACAACATTACAACTAACAGATCTGACGAGCTGAAACAAATTACAATGCGTATTTCATGTATAGGTTTCTCCTTACGTACGCGAAACACCCTCGACACGCTAATGTGTCGACACAACACACAGTTTGGTTAGCACTGCTGTAGATAAACTTCATTTGCTCTCTGTGAACTCTGACACAGTAGTTCTTAACGTGGGCGCTGTTAACTCTCAAGGGGGCGAACAGAGTTTAGGTGCGCTAAGTGGGGCACTAGGTTTTTAGAGCTTGCTCCTGTCTGTTGATATAACCATGGTACTATGTTGCCTATAACGTACGCCAGTTTGCGTCTCAGGTCACTCGTGTTATTGTAGCATATCGGTCATTACGGACTCTCTTGAGAAATTATTAAGAAATTTCACGAAATCCCATGCTTCACAACCGTACTGTAACATGCATAAGTTTACTATACACAGTCTTGCCCAAGCTAAAACATCTTATTGCATGTACGCTTTCGTATATACGGTCGATATAAAGTCGATGAGGCAAAGTGTTAAAACACGAGTACGAGGAGTTTGCGACAATCATTCAAATAATTTGAGGTTCAGCAATGAACCTAGTGCTATTGATATCAATTGTATCAATACCTCAGGTAAACAAAAACATCTCTAACTTCCTGTAAGTACACAAGGGTCTTAGGGTCCTTTCATAGCATGTGCTAACGGCAACGCACTGACTCGTTTGTCTATTTTTTCCCCTCGAATCATCGATTCAGTACAGTAGTTCAGGTCTGATAACTCTAATTGCTATCTTTCGACTCTGGAGTTATTTTTATTCATAATTACAGCCTTGTATCAATGTCATCAGCACTCATCCTTCTCGCAATCTTTTAATTATAGTAGATTTACCTCATGGCGGACGTCTCATTATCCTTTGTGTTATTATGCGTGCGATAATACGTAGAGAAAAGAGGATTTGTAGGATTATAATTAATGTAATCTTCGATGTAGGTTGGTATCGAATCTCGCAACATCCAGTATGTTGCATAAAACTCTAGATCAAAGTACATATCATATCATTCATCATACACATGTAACAACGAATATAATATGTGGCAGAGCTTTATTTAAATCTATTCTCACACTAAATATTTAGCAATTAGCTTTCTTAGCAGTAGAAAATATAGGAGTATTATGGAGGAATAAGTATGAGTAACTATGGTGTCATTAACACCGGCTATTTCAGTAGTAAAAAAACTTAACTGCAGTTGGGTTTCTACTATAAATTGGCTTTCCATAATAAACTATCAAATTCAAGATGAAGTTTAATCAGTTGTACATTATGAAGTATATATATATATATACGATGGGCATTAGATTATATATAAGGTAACTCTACTTAAGATCTGCATACAACAGCCTTACAAAAGCATAAAGCTATGAATCTATATACTATAATATAGATAGTACTTCATATATATAGCAGTCTATTATACTGGAAGTCTATTCTTAGCCAACGCATGGGATTATATACCTAAACAGATAGGAATGTATTATTACGATAATATACTTAAACTTATATACAAGTAATTTAAATATATATAGCAATCTATATTTGTNGAAGTCTATTCCTGTGTCATTCCTCGGAAGAGTTTCCACAGACGCCTACTCATACATTATATATATTAAACTGTACTAAAATGAATGAATCATTGTACTGTCACTGTAAATGACCTCGATTTTTACTTCAGGCTCATATTCAAATATATTAAGTATTGTATACATACAGTGGACACTGCGCATTGTAACAGTCTCCTTTTGATAACAATAACTGGCTGATAACATTAATTGAGGGATATGAATATGATATGCAGTGGACACAGCTTATTCTAGTTGCTTCGGGACAGTCTCTTTATGATAACAATAACTAGCTGATAACATTAAGTAAGGAATATGAATATGATATACAGTGGACCTCGCTTATTGTGATTGCTTTGGGACAGTCTCTTTTTGATAACAATAACTGGATAATTCCATTAAGTGAGAGATATTAATATGATATAAATATATTTTGGGACGAATTGATATTGATAACAACACTAGACTGATAACAACATCCTTGTTCATAATAAGCAGTGTCAACACTATCCCTCTCTCTTTTTCCATATATATAATATATATATACTCAATTAAGTATGTACAGTAATTTATATAGCCATTGTAATCTATGAGATTGGAAGTAAATTCCCTCCCCTGGATAAATCCTAGCAAACTTCTATACTTGTTACTACAGTATACTATCAATCAAACACTACTACAAATAAGATACTGATATATGTGACTGCAACAGGCAAACTCTTACTAACAATCAACCTATATTATTACACTACTCTCGAAAAGAGTAAACACCTAACTCGCTTGGAGAGACGTTATGCTTACCGAGCAAATAAAATTACACGGTGCGCGAGATTTTAATCATTAACAGGAGATGACTAATTATCAGAAGAGGCACAGGACGCTTCTGCGTCACAATTTCCTCACTGAAGCGTTATTTGAAATATATCATAATATAATAAACCTTTGCTTTCCTATGCTGTTACTAATGCGCAAACCCCTTCCATGCGTTCCTATACATAGTCAATGGTATACATAGTTTACACTAATGGCAGCTTGTCCACAGGGGCTGCAGAACTATCCTTAACTTAACAAACTAACTCAGTCCTTAACTAACTCTAACTCAGAACAAACGCAAATGTAAATTGAGCAATTGAGCACTCTGTCGCACCCCATAAAATCTCATTTCGCACCCCCTGGGGGTGTTGCCACCCTAAGTTGAGGTGGGTAACCTAGCTTGTGACCCATCGAATTCAATTTCGCGGGCACCCAACGTCGAGAACCCCTGATCTAAACCAAATGAAGATCTAATGATCTCCAGACTAATTTCTTAATCACTCATGCGTGAGACGATGCGTAGCGACGCGGAAAACCACTAAACGCAATTCAGCCACAATAATACAACTAATATTATGACGCGCTTTGAACCGAATCAGAGAGAGAAAGAGAATTTCTATGTCAAATAATGAGATTTTCCAAATATCTGAAGTCGATTGGCTTCAAGGGCTGTCTGTAGCTGGGACTGGAACTGGGGCTGTCTGTGGCTGTGTGTGTTTGGGGGGGGGTCCAGGATGGGAAGTGGTTAGATTAAGAGAAAGGCAAATACTTTGTGAAATCCAAATTTATCTATTTAAAAAGGAATCCAGTGATATATATATAGTGTGGAAGCTCGTGAGCTCCAAGTGCGTATTTTACTGTTAATATCAACATTTACCATATCTGTACAGCGCACATCTTCAGGCTTGTGTTTGATGGCCAGAAGGTGTGATAGGTGCCTTTGATAACACTGACTTGAGACCTAACTCAAAGTCAGGGTGCATATCATACATGGGTATAGAGCTTTTTCAGCTATCTGGACGTCATAATCGGGATGTATATTATACATCATAGTTGGAGTGCGTATTATATCCGGATATAAATTAATGTATATTTCCATTTGAATGCGTTGTGCATAGTGTGGAATTTTTTTTTCATGGGCAATGCGAGGGAAGAATTGATTGCAGTTTAAATCTAATCTTGAAATAATGTAGACATCTTAAAAGTGACAGGATACGCCAGCTACATTGCAACTGCGCAGTGGAACGGCCCGGGAAATCTTATTTGCAGTAACAAGATAAGGATTGCATGATCGTAAGCGAGTTAAAACAACAACAACATTCGATTATCCGAGTTTATCCGGAACCGACTCATGTTCGGATACGCGGAAAGGATAATAATAATAATAATTCGGATAATCGAGGTTCGAATTTTCAGCCCTCATGATATGACTTATGGACTCTAGTACTGTCACTTAGCATTCAAAATTATTTTTATGTCAATATATATCATTCCAGAATCACATTCTACAAAACCAAATAACAAGCAGCAATTAGTATCATATGCATACAAAGCAAGAGGGCAAGATAGACTGGTCTATCTAGCAAACAATTGGACCATATCAACTAAATTTGGTATGGTGACTTGGGTTATTTTAACTTAGGTAATGCCGGAGTCATTACAAAAATATTACCACGGTGCCCAGGCGCGCCAAGGGAATGCAACTCATAGCGGTTTCTCGTTGTAAAATAGGACCGATTTCAACCAAATTTGGTGTTGTGACTTAAAGTATCCCGGCTCATATCATGGCTGTCATTTTTGCAAACAAAAGCACAGGAGCACCGGCACGCCCAGGGAAGTCCCGGGATTTCTTTAACGTTCCCTAGCAGCTAGGTAAAAAGTAAATTTAACTATTCTACTTTGAATTGTTCCTTACACTTAAATTATTACGGTTATTGGGCGGACACTTTTCCTTTCCTATTCGTTCAACTGATCTGCTTTACGATATTTATCGCTATTTTTTTCTGCAATAAGTAGAAATCTACCCTGAATTTTATTTCCTGAGATAGTTTACCCGAGCACTGCTGGGTATTTCTGCTGGTCTGATCTGCTTCTGCTGGTATATATTTCGAGCTATCGACTGCCACGTCATCCACTCTATTAAGCAAACAAACTAACATGATTGAGAGCGAGCAAGTGAAATGGAAAATTGGATTTTAAACGATTTTTGACTTAGTTAACTCGAAGCTGCTCTCGCTGATTTACTATTTATTTGAATTTTTACGGACCAGAAGCTGTGGCGTTATTCCATTACGACCGCAAATCCATGTTTTCAAAAAAAAAAAGTCGATGAAATCGGCGAAATGCAAAATAGAATAGGTAAGTATTTTACCGGACATGCCCCCGCTCAAGGGCATCTTTTTTGAAAAAATAATTCCCCCAATACTCAAGTTAAAATAACTTAAGTTACAACAGCAAATTTGATTTTAATTGGCAGCGTCAGCCCTTGCCTCTGACGAATTTAACTGCAGAAACAACCTTTGATATAAGAATTTAAGGAATTCCACACAAAATCTGGAAAAAATGGGGTAAAAGGGTATGTACAGGGCCGAATTTAGACCGTTTTGGGGAAACTTGGAACCCTTCAGCTTCAGGGGCTGCCCTCAACATAGAAATTCAATTACATCACAAATAAAAAATGATAAAGCGAAAAATGAAATGATAAAGCGCAGAAGACGTCTGATTTTATTTTTCTCAATTTTATTGACTGTAAGAATAACTTTGACTACAATTTTCAGTTTGTAATATAGGTCAAAGTTATCTGAGTTACTGGTGATCAAATAAGGTATGAAATGTTGTGGTGTCTTTATTTCTTTAAATTACATTATAAAGGAAGTCCGTACTCCGGGATAGGGGGAAGACGTATAGCTATTTTAAGCAATTATTTGTTATGAATTCCAGGGTACGTGAAGCGGGACAGTAATAGAAGTCGTTTTCATAAGTCTTCATATATTTCTACATAACATAAAACCATAGATTCAAACATTTCTAAAGTGAAACTAAATTCTTGACATTTCTAACCTTGTTATTACACTAAACTAATGCTCCAGCAAATAAGCTTGCAAACGGTAAAAAAACACCTGCAGTTGAACAGATAAAAATAGAACAGGACGAAGTGCAAAATAACATCTACCAAGTATAAACAAGCTGCAGTACGTACTCTTTAGTTTTATTTAATGTTATATATTTCTATACCTCTCAACGTTATTAGCAATAGCTTTATAGACTATTATTTAATACAAGTACTCTTCACTTGACGACCACCTCGTGTAACGACCGTTCCTCACACTTACGACCGTTAGATATTGTTTCCATCAGACCTTCGTGAATTTCGTTATTCAGATAATTCATTTACTATAAAAACTAACACACGGTAAGTTTTCATACTCTCGTTATCTGGTTATCTTGATTGAAAATATTTAACTGCAGCTGGGTTTCGGCTATAAATTGGCTTTCCTTAATAAACCACTAAATTCAAGATGAAGCCTAATCCGGTATACAGATGTGGAGGCAGGCGCATAAAGAGAAAAGAGGCATTATCTAACGGAGAGCATGCGCGGTTACCACAAATATTTACGGTTTGCCTCGCTAGTTCTACTACTATATATTATTCCCTGAAATATACTGAGTAAAAATCACGACATTCCCTCCAAGAACCATATGGAATACCGTCAGCGACATATTGTTCGGTGATAATACAACGTTACAATAAAAATTATTGAGTCATACAATGTTTTGTTCCGTCATAAAAGATCTAAATATAGACGAATGAGATAAATATTTCCTCTTAAAACAAACGAATGAACAGATGGATAAAAAGAAGATTATGACGAAAAACAAAGTATATTGTTACAGCACGATTGTTTCATTACCACGTCATAAAATCTTATTTACATCGAACAAAGCGAGATGTATACATTGTTCATTGATAGTAATGTAGAAGCTACTTTATGATGGGATAAACAAGACGATTGAGTATCGATAGTCTCAGTAAAGTCTGAGTTTCGATGTCAAATACAGTAAAAACCCTTTTATCCATCATCACTGGGACCGGAGGGTTGTTGAATAACCGAATTTTTACAGATATTTGATCATCTCTCTTCCATTTACCATGACACCTTACAGAACTCATTCAAACATAGTATACATCAGTATTGTATAGTACTAGCAAGTTGACATGGGCACTCATTTCGAATTACCAGAGGGCATAGCACTTGGAAGATGCAGTACAGTGGTTTTCTATGTACATTAAGTCACACAGCATGTATTTCTGCATTGGCGCATATTACTACTTGTCAAATACCGTCCTACATGACATATTATTGACGCTTTTTGCACCAATCTTGGTTCACTTTGCACGAGAACGGCTTCAAAGGTGAATCTTCCAAATAGCGGCAGATTGAGCGGACGCAATCAGATAAATATTTGATGGAAGGATTTGGCGTTGACTGCAGTAATATTGTAACATGGAATAGTGCTAGCGGACGAATCCCAAGAGTGAAGTTTTTACAGCTACTGCAAAAATACTACTGAATGCAAAATGGAAGGAAAAAAACTTAGGCGTAGAAAGCAAGGGGGAAGCGTAAGTCTACCGTGAAATTACGGGATGGTTTGCTTACCTGTAAATATGACTGAAATAATACTAAAACAAGTAGAAACTTGTTCTTGATTTCGTGCTATTCCCTCCTACACCGGTACAATAGATGGACAATACTAAGACTAGCAGTACCATCTGTACAAGCTAAATATTGAATACTATGCACCATTATACCAAATACCGATGTACCATATACTAAATGATGCTGTAACTGCTACAACACTCGGCGTAGCGAAGATGTTGTGCGACATTAAAAAAGTCAAATGACGAGTGTGGCCAATACGTCAGCTACAGCAGTATGTAGAATTTACTGCTGATACAGATACTCGCATACCTTAGAAATCGCTGATTGAACTGATAAGAATTCATCTTGAATTTAGTAGTTTTTTATTGAAAGCCAAGTATAATCGTAACCCAACTACAGTGAAACATTTCTACTACTAAAATAACCAGTGTGAAAAGGAATCCAAACAGCGCTACGCTACATTTTACATTCGTTTTTATATGTGTATAGGAAATAACATGACATGGACTTTGATTCCTTCCTGCGATATAGCACTGAACGCTACAGTAGCAATTGTAAGAGATGAATCGTATGCTGTAAATAATTAATGAATAACAACTTGTTTGTATCTGAAATGTCCATTATAGAAACGCGATAGTAATCTACCACATGTATCGCGTTCTGCTGCGTTATATCTAAAAGATATGGATTCGCAAATTCCCGCGGGGGACGAGTCTAATCTCGTAAGAGGCTCTCTGAATTATTTCGAATAAGAAAATATATATCTTATATATCTTCCTCGACATTTTCTTACTGATCCGCAAATCTTACGGATAGTATTCTTACAGCGACCTTGCTCTCATGGACATTACTGACATTAAAACAATCTCTAAAAATATCTTCGAATCGTTGGATTGGATCCTTGTTGTTAAGTGAGAAGATCTTTTATCTGTAGTTAAATACTACGAATTATTATATATATTATATTTACATACTACAGTCGTCCCTCGCTATTTCGCAGTTCCGTTTTCGCGGATTTTATATAATATTGTATTGTATGTATTTTAATGTAATATTGTATGTATTCTATTTCATGATAAATGCCGTGCCGTACAGTACTGGTATGTTTAAGCTCTAAAAGTTTAAAAAAATCAAATAACAGGTAAAATGATTGTGGGAAAGGTTAATAAGGTAAATAAGAGTGTAGTGTAAATGATTTCTAATGGTTTAAAATACCTTTAAATATATTCAAATAATTAAATAAATGGGGGGGGGGGGGGGGGCGGATT
>QRAM01000340.1:42568-102562 GCA_013436055.1 Halocynthia roretzi
TGTCGGGGGGGGGGGGGGCAACAGTGAACTCAGTGCAGTAACGAAGTACAACCTTTTTCAGCCGGCAATAAATACAGTGCTTTCATATTCCCTCCATTCTATTTTCCACGATATATTTTTATTAATTTGACTGGGGTGAAATGTGACACTTTCAATCATACAATGCATTAAAACTGACCGCAGAACTTCGAAAGCTGTAATAAGACATCAGATCAGATCGATATTTGCCGACGCATTTACATACCCGAAATACGATACCATCGTCACCATAGAAAATCCCTACAACAGCGTTGCATTTGTCAGATTTGATGTATATTCTGTCATAGTGAAGAGCCATAAACATTTCATTAGTATCGATTGCGAACAGAAACTTCAAGAGCGAACGCACAATAATAAGTAAAGGAACGCGTAGCTAGAGTTTGTGTCACCCCCATGGTGGTTAAGTTCGCCGCCCTTCGACAACGTTCATACGTGTACGTCAGACCTGGACATGTCACGGCCTGCAGACCACATACGGCCCTTTGGCTGACGTTGACCAGCCTCCGTAAGGGTAAATAGAAATTTTTTAATTTTAATTTTTTAATTTTAATTTTAATTTTTTTTAATGTGATTGAATAAATGACATTTTTTGCAAGGCAATCTCACTTTTTCATTGTTTAATAGTCATAACATTTACTCTTACCAGTCACAGCTTTATTTATTCGATTGTAAACCGCACATAAACATAGGGTAGCCCACCTAAGCCTTTCCGATCATTTGGAGGCCCTATTAGAAAACAAGTAGCCTATTCCTGCCTAAAACCGATCCCCGTGCAAGTTTTCAGAGCGCCTAGTAAGTTTCTCCTTTATTTATGAGATAGCAGAAGTACCCGGCGTCAAACTCCGGTATGGCAAGGAAAAAATGCAAGCTGCCCCTGATTGTAAGCCACACAAAATGATGAAAAAAACAACAATATAAGCCGCGGCTTACAGTCGAATAAATACGGTACATACATAGGCGTTAAGCATTTTAGCTATTTGGACGTCATGTGAATTAGACAGCTTACAGGCAATTTCTAATTGGTCTTCAATCTTACTGATACTATACAGTCTATCATCTGATGTGCATAGCCTACGTAGACTCATAGTAGTGTAACAATAGTGCAACGAAGTAGCTGCATAGCTATTGCCTAATTTCATTCATAAATTAGGTTCAGTCCTTGCTATTATTCAAACTATTATTCAAATTGCTACAATTCCGTATACGAAAATACAGAAACGGGGAATTCTAGGATCTGACTTATAACCTATAACTGGGCCAGTTGCACCAGTCAGTCTGGATAACAAGCCATACAGCCACTTAATCGTACTGCTCCTGATAGTTCCTTTATACTTGCAGCTAGTTGGTACATTACTGTAAAGTTTAACTGTTCCTTGCTTGGTTTAAGGTTAAATTATCATTCAATATCTTACACCTTTAGTAAGCAACTTGAGTTGGTATATGAGACTGGAAGTATATTCATTTGATGTTCCCTAGAGAAATCGTAACGGGTGATGCACATTATTGTACGTTCATATTAAATATAGACACAAATTTTTATCCTTTTAAAGAGAACTTATTGTACGAACAAAGCCTAGATTGGAACTAAACTATATGTGAACAGTTATCCTTTCCTTCTATGTAAGACATTGATGAATAGTTCAATAAAACACTGGTACAAGTATGACTCTTATTTAACATACCATTGCTATTACTTCTGCTATGCACTCTCTTCAGTTGTTTTGCTATCTGCAGTTTACAACTTCAGTGAACAATACGAAATTCCCATTTTCAATGATTACTGAAATGCGTACTAATGGTTCTAGTCTTAGTATCTTGTTAGGAATACAATTTCCACCTGCTTATACTAACTAATTCGATTCATTGAAGGATATGACGTGCACTGAATGCCTAAGCTGATGTTCTACAGCGTCGCAATATCCGGCCGCGGTGTAACGTCTCTGCCTCTATTCAATGCGGAGCTGCTAACAGACTAACGCATTAAAAATCGATAGGAACGAAATGGCATGCGTGCGTGCGTGATCTCCTCCTTATTGTAAAGACATAGGAACTAGAATTCGTACCGCAGATCGCATATAGAATTGCTAGACCAACACAGCACCACAGTTTTAATAATATAACACGCCGACTTTCAATTGAATACAGTTGTGAATCTTTTATCCGAAATTACAAAACCCGAGAACCTCATAGTCCGAAAGTTTTTAATCATGTTTGTTTTCGTACAGTAAGCACGTTACATTGTTTTTACATGAGATCTGAATGTATGAGTGTAACATGACTAGAAGCATCGTTACTTGTACAATAGTTCAAAATTATTTTTCACCTTTAATCGTATTCAAGGCTTTGTTTTTATACCTTACATAAAACCTGAAACTTGTACAATAAATCATATACAAATGGTGTACGTTTTTTTATATGTAAGTAAACTAGCCAATGGCAACAAAAACATGTGAAAAAAAGCCTGCTTAGTCATAATAGATAAAAAAATATTCCGAAATCCCAAACAATCTTAAATAAGCAACGCTTTCGGTCCCAGGAATTTCGGATAAGATCAACTGTAATACACGTCAAATACAAGTACAAGTTCTTTTACGTCTTCACCTTCCTTATCTTACCATTAATTATTCATTAAATAACAGAATGTTCAAGTTCTTGAGATCGAGAAAAAATAATTCAAATGCCAATGACAAGGGATTGTGCTCTTAGTATGGAAGAAGCAGAAAAAAATATAATTTAATTATAATCATGAACTTATAATGTAAGAAATAATAAATTTTGGAGAGGATAATGCTTGATCGTGATGCTTGATAATACTGAATACAACAGATTGCCAAATCGTATTCAGCAGCAAGCTCTAAATATTTTAAACCGTGCATTCATGCTTAATCATACAATTGCCGCTAATGCTTCAACGTGAAGCTTAGTCATACTGTATACAGAAGATTGCGAAATATTATTCAATCACGCTCTAAGAGTGGTATAACAATATACAGATATCTTTGTTCAGTTGGGCGTTTTCAGTCATATAGTTAGAACGTTATTGAGATCAGATACTGTTATTCGAATTACAAAGTGAATACAATCGATATTGGTGAGTTGATTGCATGTTATATAAATGTTAATATTGGAGTCAATATTCGCTGGAAAATTTACATTGTTTGATAGCTACCCCTGTTTCTGTTGTTGCTTTAATGCTATATAATTATAAGAAGTGGATTGAGAGTAAATGATAAGGTTGCGCGTCTATTATTATAGCTGAATAGCAGAGCCGCCCAGCCTTGCAACCGTAAGACTTTCCCTACGAAAATCCGACCCGGCTTTGCCCGTTTAAGGCTTTCTTGGGAAAAATTCGACTCGTTTTTTGCATGCATAATGTTTTCCCGGAGAAAATATGACCCAACGTTACTCGTATATGTATTTCCCGGCGGAAATTTGATTCGACTTGCCCATATGAGCCTTTCATGATGTAAATCTGACGCCGGCGTTGCCTGCGTAAGGCTTTTCCAGAGAAAATGATATTTCATGTATATATATATATGTCTATATATGAAGCTTAGTTATACTGTAAACAGCAGATTCCGAAATAATATTCAATCACACTCTAAGTAAATTATCATAATATACAGATATCTGATGTTCATTTGAGCGTTTTCAGTAAATCAAGCACTTAGTTGTCAGCAGTAAATGCAGATGGGAGTAGTGACAGAATTGGAAAGGTGGAATGAGAGTTGCCTGTTCCCTTACTCACAGTCGATATCAAATAATTTAAATCAATCAATCCTGTATTATAACAGCTATAAACTGTCATTCATATTACATACAACCAGTTAGTGATAACATAACTAGCACAATGCAAAAGAATTCCGATGACGCTTCTAAGTCGCAACCTCGTAAGATCCTCGTTATCAGCATCGTTAAATGGGGAATTCTGTATCTGGTACTTCTTGTTGTCATTATTTTGCTGATATGGAAAATAACAGATGCGAACAGAGCTGACGAAGTAGCACGGAAGAACATTGAGGACATTAAGGTAAATTTAATATACAGTACATAAGCTTACAATCAATATAAACTTATATGGAATATATCCTCAAAATCCAACAATAACGAACATGGGGCGGTAGCAGTAGCACTCACTGAACGATTTCGTACAGCATTGTTTATTGTTGTAAGTTTGTATTATTTTATATAAAGTCTAAGCTCGATACCTCGACATCGGATAGCTCGGAATTTATTGCACTTTATTTCATGCACCATTATAACGAATCGATCGTATGATAACCTACAGTATATATACCTAGTAATATTGCTTATTTTCAGACTAGAATGATGGCTTTGCAGAAATTCATTGAGAACATATCAACACCACCAACATTGACAACGCCTACACCAGTTTCAACAACCACACCTGATTCCATACCAACTGCAACAACAACAGCAAAAACGCTTACACCAGTTCCAACAACCACACCTGCTCCTTTACCAGCTGCTAGATCCTGCCTAGAACTCAAATCGCGCGCGATAACTCAAGACGGATATTACGAAATCATGCTACCGGGAGAACTGGATACAATAAAGGTTGTTGTTGAATTGTACCCATAACCGATTTAACATAGTAGCAAACGATACAGATCTTGATAACTTGGATTAATAAGTTTTCTACTCGAGAAAGCAAAATAAATAGTTTCACAAACATTGTTAATAACACATTATTAATATTTCTAATTCGGAATGTAAGAAAGTTAACTGGGATAGATCAAGCACATATTGAAAAAGTAAATTATAGACAATACCTTCCAAGAATAGCGCTGATGGTAAACACTGGAATTACGCCTCTATCAAAAAACAATGATCTTTAAAATAACTTTACTATAAAATCAAAAATACAAGTCAAGCTCGTTAATATTTTAATTCACAAATTATGTCACTACATGAAAATTACAACTACACCTTTCATGCTTTCACACATGTAATTAGTTTTAATAATCTGGCTTCAACAGTAAGTTAGTGACAACCCCTTGAAGTGGCGTGAATGACACGTGTCAAATTATCCATAATTTAGATACGCTTCTAGCTGTGAAGACGAGATAAAAATTTTATTTTTTTTAATGCGGAAATAAAAAATTTTAGGGTTAATAGCACAGTTGCTACTTCCTACGTTTGTATTGGTGGAATTTCTTCGGACATCGGCGATCACGGAACTTGTGGAGATTTTGCAGGTATTTCGCCATTTACGTGAACTACCTGACATTGTATAATCTACCCCTTCTCCACCATCTTCTAATATGGCAAACATATATATATTAACATGCTGTATTATCTGTTTTTCTGTTTACGACAGGTTGGAACGGGAAAGCCGGAGACATCATTCTCGCCAACGAATCTAGTGGTTCTGCACATTCCCTTGAAGATATATCTTCACCAATTCTTATTTTCTATCGTTAATGTCTCTTACCAAGGGGTAGAAATGAGTATATACGCAGATGACAGTGTTTCTCTACATTTCAGTTTCCAGTTTCAGTTTTCACGATCTCGTTTTTTTGCTTCATGTCTTGTCTTTACGCCTTAAGTTTCCAAAATTACTGTTATGTCCTGGATTATTTATAACATTTCGTCCATAACATTTATTTCACTACATTCATTTCATTCACCCAAAGTCCAGTACTATTAAAGATGTAAATCAACATATACATTGTAACTTCGATATTACGCCCCCTATTCAACACAAATTTGGATGTATCGCGATGAGTCATTGAACCATATTTTAGTAGTTTAAACGCTAGAAAGCCTGCTTTACTATCACCGATTGTTTCTCCGTATTTCGCTTTTATTAAATATTTTGTCGTCACGAAGAAGTAAAGATCTGAATGTTGTATTGTATGCTTGCTACAGTAAGCTCTAATCGTAAACAAATTAGTCTTTCGTGAACCACTAAATTACCTTTTCGTGATTAAACTTATATTCATCTCTCTCCATATATACGAGCGAAAGTTTTTTTGTCTTAAAATAACGTCGCCATTTTTCAACATTTCTCAAATTTGAGAAGAGGGTCCAGATGCACCCCAGAATAATGCATGACCGAAGAGGGTCCATATGCATCCCAGAATAATGCATGACCAAAGAAAACCGAAAGTCATGTCACTCTGTTATTATACAATGCTTCTCTGTTCTATGCTAATACTAATGCTTATTGTTAATCATATTGCTAATGAATAAATATCTATAACCGTAATGTAACAAACGTCTTGTTTGTTCATGATACTGTACAAAGCACATTCCTATTTTCCTAACTGCGTACAATTCCCAAGTAAGCCAGTTATTTCGACAGTCAGGACAGTTCTAGTATTTAAATGATATAAGATGATAAAATTGGCAGCTTTTCTGCGACACAATGTTCGAAAAAATTGATTTAACTTGAAAGTGAATAAACTAAAGGTAGAATAATACAGAAAAAAGTGAGTAAAAAAACTCAACTGTTTTTCCCAAGACTTCATTACGTATCCGATATAAAGTTTTTACTCGAAATATTTCTCCAAGTATACAAAACACTGCTAACTAACTAAGGCTAGGTATTTAACTAGGATTGTATTGCAATTTCTATAGAGAATTTATTGCACGAAAAAAGCTTAGATTGAAAGTAAACAAAATGTGAACAGTTACAACAAGTCAGTCCTTGGATTTCATCGCTATTAACTAAATAAACCGATCCTGTACTGTGATATAAATGAAAATGCTTCTCTGTTATCCTGGTACAAGTATGACTCTTATTTACCATACTATTGCTATTACTTTACTCTTTGGCGAGCTGAGGTTTACAACTAAAGGATAGTAAAAAATACGAGATTCACATTTTCAATGATTACTGAAACGCGTAATCATGGTTCTAGTCGTATATGTAATTGTACTAACGCTTGGACGCAAAGGTATCAATGAGTAATTATTGGAAACCCTCTCGTTTGCAAGATTCAATCACTTCGCCAGCTATACTGTAAGTTGCTATGAAAAAATAATAAGAGCACTTCAAGTTGTCATATAACATATATCGTATATGACAGCGTATAAACATAGTATTGAAGTGTTTTTAGTTTCACAGATATTTTCTATATTAACTGATTAAACTGTTTTTCAAGCTTACAGTAACGTGATACGTTGCAGAAGGCTCCAGACTAATAAATTAAGTCATCTGACTCTTTCCATTGTTTCAGGAGTTACATATTCAAGCATGAGTTGAGAATTTGATACGTTAACGGAAATTGCTGTCTGCACACTATAACTGCATGAAAAAGGTTATAAGGGTCTAATCTCTGAACTACGTGCTTTCGTTGCGTTGTACTGAACAATGTGAAGCATTTGAATAAGCCAATGGAGTGTGAATTAAATTCATTTTATGACCTGGGAATAACCGTGTGGGTGTAACAAGGGTCACCGTATAAAAAAAATAGCTCAAAAACTAGGGATCCACTAATAAGCATAACGTAGTCGATATATGGCAATGACGAAAATAAGGCCGTGACACTACTTACCTAACAAGCCTACATCTTTACGGTAGTATACTAATTCAATCATGTTACTCTTGTATCACAACTTGTATGAAAGAAACATGTTTATATACTACTTGCATGCTAAGCTGCTGGTTAACTCATACAAATTCTTGACAATCAGATGGAAATTGACCTGCCTTATTTTGAAGGTCGACTATCTATATAGGCTCAAACTTTGAATACACCTCACAAGTGTCGACTTATATACTATATACTTTTATATACTTGCATACTAAGGTTACAGATATATAGTTAGTTAGTGGCCAAGCATTGTGCTAAGAGATATGCTTGATAATGTCGCACATCATCCTCTAAATGACGAGTGCGGCAAAGATGTCAGCTACAGCATCATTTAGTATTGTGCTATGATGGTACAGCAGTATTTAGATAGTACATGTGGCACTGTGGGTTTAGGTATTGTCCCTGTATCACGCACTTAGGCGACGTGTCTCATTGGATAAATGAGCCATCGCTTTCCAAATAAGAAAAGATATTCAACAATCTCAGTGTTTATATAAAGAAGATATTTCCATGGCAACTGTTACTTAGCAAATATTCAATTCATGATTCAAAGAAAGGTCAGATAGGAATTTGAGTTGAGGCAGTTTAATAGTTGTGGAAGAAGGACGCTGCTTATATAAACATGTACACACACACACAAGAGTAAATGCTATGTTAAATCTAGTGAAACGACATTTTTGGTCCTGGAATAATTTCGAATACTAATAACATTTTAACATCAACTCATTTTTTCTACATGGATCGCCGGTGTTGCAAAAATAACCTTTGATATTACAATTTCAGGAATTTCACGGAAAATTAGAGTATGTGCAGTGCCGTATTTAGACTTTGGGGGACTTCAGGCTGGGGGGCCACTCCACATGGAAATTCAATTACCTAGCGAATAAATAAAATTACTGAGATGATCAAAATAGAAGTTAGGTTCAGTAGACGTCTGATTTTATATTTCTCTAATTAAGTGACTAAGAATAACTTTCACTACAATTTTCAGTTTGTGATATAGGCCATAGTGATATAAATTACTGGTGATCAGATAATGTATGAGTTGTTCTTGCACATTTTATCAATGGAAGTTATTAGTCTGATTGTCCCCTCATAAATCCGAACCCTAGAGAAGTTGGTAAATGCCGCGTTTAATATAGTTAAACAGTCCACTATCCACATTTTTTGCCATTTACTATAAATAGAGTTTCCACAGCCAAGCGGAAAAATGAGTCCCCGGGGAATTCTATCCCAATACAACAATACATTGCAACATACAACTAAGACCACATTTTACGAAGAACCTCTTCCAAATTTTAAAATTGATCGGATAAAATCACGATCACCGGCAGGATTTCATTATGCAAGAATCAATTCAAGTTCAACAATCTGTGGAAATACAAAACCTGAGCCCGAGTCCCCCAGAAATCTCAAAATTTCAATGATAAGAAGGAACCGTAATAGTCCGAATATAATACGCACTCGTGTACCTCAACTATAATGTACCTCTACTTTGAATAAGAACTCAAGTCAGTGTGATCAAAGGACGCTTCCAAGTCGCACTTTCTCTCGCACCTACTAGCCATCAAACACAAGCCTGAAGACGCACGCTTTATAAACATAGTAAATCTTGATAGTAACAGTTCAGGGCTTGATTAAGGCCTCATCCAAACACTATTCTGACCGCCGTTTACATTCTGTTATGTCTCGTGGCTTTATCAAGTCATTTGACTCGCGACTCGCGCTTTGCTTGAACGTATCTAAAATTTTCTGAATTATTTATCTCCATATATAATATGGACCCATAATAATGAAGGCAAAAGATTGCGTATAATACTCAAGAAATTACGGTATCGAAGCAGAGATAGGAAGAGAGATGGTTTAATATTACTTGGACCATCTTCAATAGCTGCAAAAAAAGGAACTAAAAATATCTTAATTTGTCACCATGATTTACACCAAAATTTTATCTACTTTGGGGCAGTAATCCCACAATTTAATCATCACGAAAGATAACGATTTTTTTTTCCATCCCAATTAATTGAAACATCAAACTTCTATGATATATGAACCACGAGCGCCATCTAGCGGGAGTATCCGAACTCAGACGCATCGTCATCCGTTATGTCTCCATAACGCCACAGGTTCAACTAAAATAAAAATTATATTTAATTGTTGTGGTGCCCAGGTTTTAATGATTTGGTTTGCAATATTTTTCGTGAATCTTATCTGTCATAATCCACAATCATATTTAATACAACACTAGCTATGACGTCCAGATAGCTGAAAAGGCTCTATACCCATGTATAGTATGTACCCCAACTATGACGTCCAGATAGCTGAAAAGGCTCTATACCCATGTATAATACGCAACCTAACTATGACATCCAAAATTTTATACTTCACAACATCGTGGAAATGATAAAATTATCATCCACTAGAAATCCTCTTTTTTCCCACTTTATTCAACTTTTTCCCACTCTACTTACATGTTGTTTCTTTGCTTTATCCTGCTCCTCATGGTACTCTCTCATCAGTTTCTGGAACCGCTTCTCTCTTCTCTTTGTGATCGTGCAAAGACCTTCCGAGATCAGACGTTTCCCAACATCCACACGGTCATCCTAAATGTGTAGAAAAAATTCTGGATAACATTGTCAACTTTCCAGTGTAGCATTTGATTCTATATCGTGGGAATGGATCAAAGTACATGTCATGTCATTTGCTGAACACATGTTAGAGAGAGGTAAACAAGGATAACAGCTATTTGTTCCTGATCATAACATATGTATTTTGTAATTTCCATATAGTAACCATATCACACTCGGACCCTAACCTTTGATACGTAAATTTCTCTCATTTCTACATATAAACTGAATGAACAACATAACATAAATCGATGCTTGGAGGGTAAAACCCGTATTTTCCATTCTACGTGTGCAAGTCGTCACGTCTCAGTAACGTGTACAAAGAAGTTATAGTATGTTTTACCTGTTTCAGCAAGGTTACGTGTTCAACTCCTCCATCTGTGTATTCAGTGTTAACGACAAACTGAGTATTTGCTGTCATTTCACAAAGGAAATCGAAGGCATCGTGTTTGTTATCTTCCTATAATAACAAGCAGGAAGAATATTGAATAACATATATCATAGAAGATAATAGTAAATTGGCTATGGCCTTGAGTCTGTGATATCTGAGATATTATTTTGCTTGTTTGCTCTAGATCGCGAGTAAATACGCTTTCAAACAGTATTCTTGAAAGGATAAAAGATATCCATCAAGTCGAGTCGGATAAATTAAAAAGCAATGCTTTAGCAGTTGTAAAGTAAAATATCTTCCGTACACAGCTAGTGAAGCACAACAACATAACAAGTAACTCTATGACGTGTGCAACCTTCATCGTCAATATTGCAAAAGTACCGCCGATGTCAAACATGGAAATTGCGCGCAGCAAAAACATATTGACGATTGTGTGTTTTGTAAAGAACGAATAAAAAAGAGGAAGGTCTAACATTCTCGCCCCAAAGCGCCCTGTTGATAATTGTGTGGTCAATACAAAGCCAGGTGCTTAAGCGTCCACAGTGAAAGAAGGCTGGGAAGCCCTGTTCTAGGCCTATGTGCACGAACCAGTGTACTCTCAAAATCTTTAAAAAAATTTTTTAATGAATAACTCACATCTTCTGGAACCTTCACAAATGCGAGAGCAACTTCACGAGCTTCTGGAAAAAGTACTTGTGTGTTAAACTCAGCAGGCAATGAAGATAAACTGCTTGGAAGAACGGTTTCTTTCTGTAAAAATAGAAAGATATATACTATAAACTTTTTCTGAAAGACGAAATTAAAACAGTCGTGACCAAGTGCTAAACCAGATATCGGATATTGTATTACTGCTGATAGATAGTTCATTCCTACTTCCAGCTAGTTTAGGACATTATTCAAAAGTTTAACTGTTCCTTGTTCTATGCTCGGTTCAATTCATTATTACAAACATAAATAAAACCAAACAAGAGTTAAACTCTCCAGTAATGTACTAACTAGCTACAAGTATGAATGAACTATCAGGAGTAGAACAATAAAGTAACTGTATGGATTGTTATCCAGAGTTTGGCAACTGGACAGAGTATAGGAGTCAAATGGTAGGCATTTTTGTTGATGGCAATCTTATTTATGAATGAAATTAAGTAATTACTACAACGTGACTATAATGCTACATAGGCTCTATAAGTCAGATGAAAGAATGCCCCCCTCATCGCTATTTATTATATGGAATAGCAAGGACTGAATCTTATTTATGAATGAAATTGGTCGATATAGTTACTACTAATAAATAAAAATATTCCGAAATCCGCAACACTTTCGATCCCGGGAATTTCGGAGAAGGGATTCTCAACTGTATTCGAAATTTTGGAGCTGGAGTTGGGTCATAAATTTGCTTTCCATGATAAACCATTATATTCGATATTAAGAATGATTATCATGTTAGGAAACCCTGGAACGTGAAGCAACAGAAACTTACGTTTCCGTAATCAATGTAAACAACGTTTATCTTATCCGGTCCGGCGATTTTCTCGATGCGTGCTCGATACCATTCTCCATCAGCAGAGAAGCGAGAAACACAGAAATCACCACGTCTTGGTTTGTAGGATCCTGGGAGTGGAGGGTCAGATGCAAGAAGAGCTCTCATCTAGGAAAGTAATATGAAATTGATACCTCCAAGCATTTCGTATGCTTACTCCTTGATACATAAACTATACTTGATATATCAGCCGTATTGCGGAAGTAAAAATTCAAAGTATGATGACTTTCTCCAGGTATTTAACCCCATCATAAACCCCAATTTCTCAGCGTTGGGTCATTCAATTGACCCAATATTTTCACAGAATGTTTTTACGGCTATGAAAAGACTTTCTGTATATTTTACCGTGATTGGGACAATAGGAGTCATAATAATTGAAAAGTACCCCGAGGCGATCTTTTTGCAGGCTAGAGTTTGTAGGCTAGAATAACACAGATACCTTATGAAGATAATAAAATTGCGAAATTAAGTTAATCAGGATTTCCTTGAGGTTTATTTTCAAATACGGTAAACGGTCACGGGTCAGTTACCTTCTCGGTCAATTTCTCCAGTTTGTGTGAACCGTCGACAACTTGATAATACAAATGCAATTGTGATGTCACTTCTGTTATTCCGACCGTCTTGTATTTCGTCTGACGTTCGGTTTCTTCTACCGCAATGACCTCAACAGGTTCTTCATAGTTTGCGAATACCTTGAACATAGATAAATAATTTAAATGATAACCAATATAAATAAAGATGTTTGAGTCGGAAGTCAGTGTGTGATCAATGAAACCTATTAAATCGTGCTTTCAATCGCACCTACTATTCAAGTAGGTTCAAATATTTTTTGTTTTTTTGCCAATTAATATACCATTCTGTGTGTGCAAGTAGGTTGAGTATACACACGCACACGGAAATCACCAGTTTTACTTACTCCAACTTTTTCCGCTTTGCATTTTTCTTCAGCCTCACTGAGCGCGCGAAAGTACGAGCTTCGTTGCGCAGTGAAATGTACTTTCGACAGCCCACGTTGAACCAGAGTGAGTGAAACGTTGACTCCATCAACAAACATCCAACCAATGAAATTACCAGCACGATCAATTGCCTCCACTTCCACCATAACCTAAAGAAAACAAAATTGTTGAGCTGTGTGTTGCGGACACATAGAACGAGATGCTGAGAATAATAGTGCATATATATAGTTCATTCAATCCTCCTAATTTCCCTTAATAATACTATGAGTACCATTATAATAATATAAATACAGCGAGATATATTTTCGTGTTTGAATAATTCTGAGTTCTCTAAAAATTGCATTACAACCGTAACCTCATACTATATGTATATTAGAGCTTATTGATCGCTGACCTTTCAATAATCCTGGATAAAAGACTTAAATTTGTAATTATTTTCATATCTGATTTCTTTTCCTGCACGATAACAATTTGAGATATGAACCAACTCGATTAATGATTTTCGCTAAATAAGATAAAATCGTGAGCACATTCATATCTCATTAATCATACACACAAAACACGCTACATGTCGCCAGAGAGTATCAAAGCAAAGTTGCAGGATCTATCTCGTATCTCATATAATTCTTACAAAAAGAACACGCTACATGTCGCCAGAGATTATCAAAGAAA
Organism: Halocynthia roretzi; assembly: GCA_013436055.1. Lineage (NCBI taxonomy): Eukaryota > Metazoa > Chordata > Ascidiacea > Stolidobranchia > Pyuridae > Halocynthia > Halocynthia roretzi. The sequence goes on from QRAM01000340.1 coordinate 56,353, forward strand.
GGTTGCAGCACTCGACCTTCATTCACCCTTTTAAAAGCATGCTATTGATGAAAAATTTGACCTATGACAGCAACTAATGGATTACCAACGATATCTCAGACGTTAATTCGATTAACAGGGAATGTATGGCGTACGGAACTTTATTATACCCATCAAGTTATTCCCTAACATTTCCAATTCTTCGGTTATCGACGAAAAAGACGCACTCAGATCGAACTTAATCCGATTTTTGTCACTTACCGAAGATATTTTGGGCTAATAGTGTGAATTATAACCAGGATTACCGTTGTTTCACGAATTAAACACTGACTATATACCGGTCCATACTGCTGTATTTAACTACGCAGACGACCTAACAGCGAGATCAACGCTTAAGCCCACTACATATATGCCTACAACAGCCTACTGTGCTATATATAACCAAAAAACATTAAATTTTCCTGGTTTAAGAAGGGATTATAAGCGATTACTGTTCCCAACCACGTTGCAGGCGATAAAAACATGTTATTAAATACAAAACAAAGGGTTAATCAAGAATAAATTATGATGAAATAATTCAATCGAAATTAAATTATGGACGTCATAGACGATTCCAATTATTGCCCGGGAAAACTTAATTGTGGCTTTTTACTAATCCATTTATTCACCTTGGCCTTGGCAATCAACAAATGTAATTTCTTAGAACCACATGTTGCCCTGGAAACCATTTCGTTCAGTGACGTCATACTAGGTAATTTACCATACTAAATGATGCTGTAGCTGACATCTTGAGCGCACTCGCCGTATCGATGATGTTGTGCGACATTAAAAACGTAAAATCTCTATATCTCAAATGCTCGACCACTAACTAACCATATATCTGTAGGAAAAGATCACCTCATATATCTTCGTTATAAAATAATTATTAAATATGGAAGGCTTTCGGGGTTTTCATTTAATGATGTCATAAACCGAATTACGTCATATAATCCTATAACTAGCAAAATAACGTGATTTATGTCATGGGGGGGTCCGTACTCTACAGAGGGCCCGAAATATTCTAATCAACTAAGTGTTCTGCTATTACAGATTACGTGACATATAAATAAACATACTACGGTTAAGATAAAGAATGCCTTATGTAGGTATATTGTGGAGGTCTTGAGTTATACACTCTCCACAAAGCCTTCATAATGAATTTCAGGCTAATGATTTTATTTTTTTCCAATATTGTGATATGTATCTGGGCCCAGTGTGACAAATTTGGTAAAGATCCTTCGCATTTAGCAGAGCACTTTGATGAGCTTTCTAGTCTGTCTGTATATCTATATGTTCGCAATGTATGTCCACCGATAGCAGAGACAGGCAGATACGGGATCGATATTTTTAGATAATTGCCCCAGACAAAGTAAAGGGAAAAGATGAAATGCATTAACATGGCAAGACTTGAACCCATTGAGTCCTACATTGGAATCTAGTATTTTATATCTCGTAATCAAAATAGCTCAACGATAAGCGACACTGTGACTCTTTCTAGCGATTCTTTATTAGATTATGACGCAATACGGAGTCGCTCTGAACAGTCAGTAGTTGGTCGCGATGACAGATTTCAAAAGATAACAGCGAAAGCCAGGAAGGAATTTACTCAAAATGGATTTCATATAGTGCAAATGGATTTTAGTTCAAGTGGATAGCGAAGAAAAGTGGATCATATTTAATAGTTACGCAATATGAAGGAATGTGAAAATGTATTGAGGCACTACCACATATGTTATTGGTTGTTCAATATTCCTTGCCCTGTATGCGCCTGTGCAGCCTGACTCTATATCTGTATACCTGGTCAGATTTCATCTTGAATTTACTAGTTTATTATGGAAAGCCACTTAAGTGCCGAATCCCAGCTGCAGTTAAATATTATTTACTTGTAAGATAACAAGTGATTATTGCTACATAGTCAGAGTAAGGAGGGATCAAACCAACGCTACGCGACGTATTATATCTGTTATTACATGTGTATAGGAAATGACATGATATGTAGTTTGATCCATTCGAATGATCTAGGATTGAACAATACATAATCTACTGTAAATATGAATTCCTTTGTGAGTGTGTGAATATGAATGTCCGTGTGAGAAGGGATCTAAACAGCGCTACGGGAAATATTATATTCGTTGTGACATGTGTATAAAAAATCCGTAATTACATGTGTATAGGAAATGACATGATATGTACTTTGATCCATNTTAATTGTGGCTTTTTACTAATCCATTTATTCACCTTGGCCTTGGCAATCAACAAATGTAATTTCTTAGAACCACATGTTGCCCTGGAAACCATTTCGTTCAGTGACGTCATACTAGGTAATTTACCATACTAAATGATGCTGTAGCTGACATCTTGAGCGCACTCGCCGTATCGATGATGTTGTGCGACATTAAAAACGTAAAACCTCTATATCTCAAATGCTCGACCACTAACTAACCATATATCTGTAGGAAAAGATCACCTCATATATCTTCGTTATTAAATAATTTTTAAATATGGAAGGCTTTCGGGGTTTTCATTTAATGATGTCATAAACCGAATTACGTCATATAATCCTGTAACTAGCAAAATAACGTGATTTGTGTCATGAGGGGGGTCCGTACTCTACAGAGTGCCCGAAATATTCTAATCAACTAAGTGTTCTGCTATTACAGATTACGTGACATATATATAAACATACTACGGTTAAGATAAAGAATGCCTTATGTAGGTATATTGTGGAGGTGTTGAGTTATACACTCTCCACAAAGCCTTCATAAATAAGCTTTCTGGGCCCAGTGTGACAAATTTGGTATAGATCATTCGCATTTAGCAGAGCACTTTGATTAACTTTCCAGTCTGTCTCTATATCTATCTATTTTTAGATAATTGCTCCAGACAAAGTAAAGGGAAATGATGTTTGAGAATGCATTAACTTGGCAAGACTTGAACCCATTGAGTCCTACATTGGAATCTAGTATTTTATATCTCGTAATCAAAATAACGATAAGCGACACTGTGACTCTTTCTAGCGATTCTTTATTAGATTATGACGCAATACGGAGTCGCTCTGAACAGTCAGTAGTTGGTCGCGATGACAGATTTCAAAAGATAACAGCGAAAGCCAGGAAGGAATTTACTCAAAATGGATTTCATATAGTGCAAATGGATTTTAGTTCAAGTGGATAGCGAAGAAAAGTGGATCATATTTAATAGTTACGCAATATGAAGGAATGTGAAAATGTATTGAGGCACTACCACATATGTTATTGGTTGTTCAATATTCCTTGCCCTGTATGCGCCTGTGCAGCCTGACTCTATATCTGTATACCTGGTCAGATTTCATCTTGAATTTACTAGTTTATTATGGAAAGCCACTTAAGTGCCGAATCCCAGCTGCAGTTAAATATTATTTACTTGTAAGATAACAACAAGTGATTATTGCTACATAGTCAGAGTAAGGAGGGATCAAACCAACGCTACGCGACGTATTATATCTGTTATTACATGTGTATAGGAAATGACATGATATGTAGTTTGATCCATTCGAATGATCTAGGATTGAACAATACATAATCTACTGTAAATATGAATTCCTTTGTGAGTGTGTGAATATGAATGTCCGTGTGAGAAGGGATCTAAACAGCGCTACGGGAAATATTATATTCGTTGTGACATGTGTATAAAAAATCCGTAATTACATGTGTATAGGAAATGACATGATATGTACTTTGATCCAATCGCATAATCTAAATTTAAACGCTTAAATTTTACCCTTTCAGAACGAGCTAAAATTAAATTTAGAATTTACAGAACGCAGGGCAGGAATGCAGTAACCAAATACATTGCATTTGCGTCAGTCACCCAAACCAAAGCCACGTACAGAAGGCTATGTGGTGACACTGTTGTTGAACATTTCTTAACAGGATTTAATCGAGAGACGCCGAGAAGGCCAGTGCAGTTAAATGTTCAGAACGGCAACGATGGATCGATTTTATCTTATTTAGCGAAAATCATTGATCGAGTTGGTTCAAATCTCAAATTGTTAGCGAGCAGGAGAAGTAAAAAGAAATGAGATATGAATATAATTACAACAGAGATATTTAAGCCTTTTATTCAGGAGTATCGAGAGATCAGCGATGAATAAGTTCTACAATAGTATATGAGGGTTAGGATTCGAAATATAGTGCAGTGCTTTCCAAGTGTGTCGCCTGCAGTGCGTAGGTATGTCGCGGTAAGTTATTGGTGCTATTAAAATATCTCAATCCTTGCACATATTTACATATTATTACCCATAAATGATAACAATCACATTTGTCTTGAAAATGTATCTTATTATGCTTATTATATATTTAAAAATATAAATGAAAAGTTTTCTCGCGATGTTTTGACATTAAAATGTATTTATGTATCAGTATATCTCGAGAGGGATTGAATTAACCTCTGGATTGCTATTAAAATGGGATTGCTGTGTCGCGAGATTATGTATGTTTTAAAAGTGTGTCACCAACTGGAAAAGTTTGGAAAGCTCTGATATAGTATGAGGTTAGGATTTGAGGTAACGGTTTTAATGCAAATTTAAATACAAGAATGACTAGTGGTTCAATTCTAGATCATTGGAATGAATCAAAGTACATATCATGTCATTTCCTATGCATATGTAACAACGAATATAATATGTCGCGTAGCGCTGTTTAGACCCCTCTTCAATAAGCACCGGTTATTTCCGTAGTAGAAAATGTTTAACTGCAGTTGGGTTTCGGTAATAAATCGGCTTTCCCACAACAAGTTTCCAAATTCCAGGTGAAATCTAATCAGGTATACAGATGTGGAGACAGACTGCGCAGGAAGGGTAAGGTAGTATATTAACCATATCATCTAACGAACAGTAAATGAAATATTAATGATAGACGGTTCTCCTCAGTAACATCGAGCAGGGGTAGAACTTTGAAATGATCAGGGTAAGCGGAGAAATGATAATTGTATTAGAAGTTGTCTGCTAGTTATCTTAATCAGTGAATCGATAAAAATAATAATAAGTACATTCTACTTCTAAAAATCCCGAACGTGCTGTAGTTTGTCGATCAGAAGATTATAAATATATGGACGTGTAGTCGGAACAAGTTTATACTTGTTTAAGTATTATATCAGCTAAGCTTAGTTTGCGCCCAGGGCGCCACCTGAATTTGGCGCTCCCACATATAATTCAAACTATTATGCAGCAACTATGCAGTGTTTCGGAAGCACAATAATTTTCTAAATACACAATTTCTCAATTTACGCGCATTTGCTCAACAAGATTAGAATTTTCAGTATTTTGCTTCTTAATCTCATTATGTTCGTTGAGCATCAAAATAATATAGAAACTGTAGCTCATAGGTCTTAACCTAAGCCCAGAGAAATATTTCGATACTGTATATGACCGAGAATGAACCATATGAATTATTTTGGGTGTTATCATATATAGTATGAATTGATTCATTTATTTTATGTTTGTAAGCGTAAAATAATATAGAAACTGTAGCTCATGGGTCTCAACCTAAGCCCAGAGAAGTGATACTGTGTATTTCATCAGTATACAGTCTATGTACTAGATTTCTCTTTACCCAACATATATAAATAGTGAAACAATCAAACTGCTTATGATAATTTTTGCAGTCAGGGCACCTGTACCTACTGTTCCCTTTAACTAGAGGGGGAGTTTAACAAAATGAATGAATGTTCCATTATCTAATATTTCAGTATAGTTCCATTGTGCCTCACCTGAACGCATTTCCCTTTTTTTTCTTAACACAAAAGAAAAATGCGATCGATACTTGTTTTATGGATCGACGGAGCAATTTAAAACGTAATTTTTTCACCAAACGCAATTACACAAAGAGTGAAAATCAATGGCGTCCACTGCAATACACATACGTCATTGTATACGACACAATCACACGCGAATTATATTTTGGCGGGAAAATCCGACGTAAAACATACTTTCGCATGTTTCGTCACAATCTGGTACGAAGTGGTTTATGACGTCACAATTCGATCAAACGTGCGCCCGTTGGAANGAAAATAACATTTTTGGGTAATTTCATTTCACTGTCGTTAGGAAATCCCTGAGACTAGGGGAGCATGTACGCTGTCGTGTCGAGCAAGATAATTATAACGGTGACTTATACGAGATATGTAGTAGAGAGCAGCTTAATGGACGCAGTTAAGCCTTCTTCCTATTCGCATACAAATTTAATGGACTTTTTCCGTTATTTAAAGACAGAAATGTCATCGGGAGAAAATATACTAAACCATATTACGATGATTCCTGAACTGTGCGCGGAAAAAAATGAAAAAAAAATTATCTATTATTTGCTTGGGCTGGCGCCCCTTAAGTCTATGCTATACTGACCTTAGTCAGATTTAGCTAAGTTTCATATATCAGTTGCAATATTTTACAAAATCTCACATATCCGTAATCTACTCGCAGCTTAGTTAACAGTTTTGGTTCACTACGCAGAATCATTTTTCGATCAAGTATAGACATTGATATGCCAGCGGTAGTATGTTTATTCCTTTCTAAAGATGTTGATATTTCACACAGTTCACGTTAAGAATAACTGCGTTGCCCTAAACCGAACCTTGAAAATGAGGTTAATGCACATACTGATAGTAGCATTGACCATAGACATGAAAAGTCACTGTTGCGTCATAGTTATATAGTGAACATTCGATTATCCAAATTAGTCGGAACCGGCACAAGTTCGTATTCGCGGAAAGTTCGGGTAAACGAGGTTCCACTGTTTGTTATGTCATCTGCAGTGCTTGTATGTGTTATTGTCTCTTCAGTCGGAACAGTATTTCTTTAAGTCGGATTTAAGTATGATTGGAATCGTATTGTCTAAGTCGTACATTTACGCAAGTCGTATTTGATCTTCAAGAGAATGTTTACTGTAGTTGATACAACAGTTAATTTGTACGGATGCAACTTTCCCAGCACGGCCGGTAACGATTTTTTGAATTCAAAAACCTATTGTGAAGTAACAACCATCCCCATATGTCCACCTGATGGCGGTGTCATGGGAATTGAATTCCGGTGTCGAATAGACAGCTCGTAATTCTGGTTGATAGTTCAGATATTGAATGTCAGCCATATGATACAGAGGAGAGATAGGCAAGGTTAGTAGTGAACAGAACTTAGAGAGGTAGCAAGCAAAATAGTGAGACATTAAAACAATATCTCGAGATATTTTAGTCGTTAAGTAGGGACTGTTCGTAGTATATTATGAAAATGGTCGTTAAATAAGGAGTTCGTTTACCGACCAATTCGCTACAATTATTCATTTAAAACTGAGACGTGAGACGATGCTAGGTGTACTGCAGTGTATTTGGGTAGGGAATCTTATTTTTTCCCGGTCTTCCTTATTTTTGGTCCCAGATCGATGCTAGTTCTGATTATATGCAGTTCATTTTTAACATAAATTTTAAATTAACGACTTAAATATTTAGAATTGGTCAGTAACCAAGTAACTCGGAAGGGAAGGCGTGGTGTGCTTTTAGCAGATCAAAGTTCATAGGTGACAATCAATTAATTTTAAGAGCATTCAGGATATCTAGTCAATGTGTATATAGCAAATTATCTTTACGTAGTTAATTCAATTTTACAAGCTACAGATTTTTATCGTAAGAGGTTTGGTATAAAAGCGTATAGGATAAATTGTGACTTTATATATATATTTTGTAAACCTGCTGTAACGATGGGGCTCTGTAATTTTCCACGGTGATATAATTTGCATCGCATAGACATCGAGTACCTCTGTAATTGAGAACGACACTTCCAGGGTTTGTTTATCATAGTGTTAGGAAAATTCTAACAAAGTTTGAGTTCGACAACGCAACTGAATAGGCCTTTTGGGAGTGCATATACAGTACATATTCATATTTTGTTTTTCTGAAGTAGCAATTATCGTTACCAATAGTCAACAGAGATTGTAAAAAAACACAGGGTAACCACAGCTTGTTGCTCTTGGTTCCCAATCGATAAGGAGATAAGCCAATCATTGCTTCGATGACAACCAAATAATTTGCAATCCTTCAAATGAAAATATTTTACCGATATCTGTGATAATCTCAGCGCAGTTCGGGACCTTTTCATCCGGCGACGCGAGAGACTGTCGCTCGAGATAAAAAGAGAAGGGATAGCGAATAAACGACACGGATCGATACCAGGCACGGGATCTTAGTCGTATTAAGAACGAAATATGACGGGTCAGGCGAAAAGGAAGTTCAAAATCGATGAATTATGCTCTCTCTAATATAATTTTTCGCGATTCGTAAATTTTGAAGAGGATAAATATATCGAGATAAGCGCGGTAGAGATACAACGTGGATGAACAATAAGCCAGAACATATTATTATAACATCACGGGGTATTTCCATATATATGTTATGTACAGGGAAAGACTCCATATCTGTATAATTGATTAAACTTCATCTATGACGTATGAATAAACTATTAGAAGCTATCCAGGATAGGAAATGACTCCGGATAAGACTCCTGTATAACTTGTTAGACTTCATCTTAAACATAGTGGAACATTACGAGAAGGCAATTTAATGGCCGAAAATATTTTCTACCACTATAACCAGAGCTTATCGCTACATAGTCAGTGTGAGAAGGGATCTAGGGGGGGGGGCGCGACATATTATATTCGTTGTTACATTACGATAGCTTTGAACCTGATAGTAGAATTGTTTATAATGCTATTAACCTTTATGATACTTATTTAATTGGCACTTACTGGTATTATATTTCAATCTAGACCATTTTAACGAAATATATGTCCTGGGTAATTATAGTAGTATCATATCATGGCCAATTTATAGCTGAAACCAAACTGCAGTTAACATTTTCTACTGCTAGGTAACCTATACTCATTGCTACATAGTCAGTGTTAGAATGGATCTAAACAGCGCTGTGTGAAATAATAGATCTGTTATTACATGTGTATAGGAAATGTCATTTACTGTGATGTAACAGTCGTAAGTACGAGGATAAGAATGACGGTCGTTAAACGAGGTATGAGGAACGTTTACGTAAGTGTGAGGAACGGTCGTAGTTGGCAGTTATGATAACGGTCGTTAAGTGAGGAGTACATATAGCTTGATTCAATGTCCAACAAAATATAAATTTATTAAGTCGAGAGCTCTAGACAGGGAATCGATATTACTGTTATATATGTTGCCGATGGTATAATCCGTCATAATTTGATATTGAGATAATTTCATTCCAGAGCCAAGAGTTATAATTAGCTGTAACGCCAAGTTTCACCACAAAGTTCTAATGAAATTTTTCTGTGTGACGAATATATCCACAATACAGTGGATTTCACATGGTACTTTGGTAAATGGTGATAAATGAAGAAATAAAACAGTCAAATTTCGCTCATCTAGGACACCAAGCCGTTTAAATTGGGTCAGTATACAGACGGGGAATATGCGTGATTACGTAAATAAAATGGGGAACACGGGAACCACGAATCAGCGAAAGTTAAAGTTCCCCTCCTCGATTCCCCTCAATTCATGGAATATATCCTACCTTGTGCTGTTGTATAAAAACTACTGATTTTATACAGCTGGCTGAAACAGTCGAAGAATTATGAAAAAAGGTGATTTGAGGGGAGGAATTTAAAACTAGCAAATCAATAAATATGTTTCACGCGATCACACCTGCGTTATTTGAAGTAGGAGTTTGAAAATTTGAACTGAAATGAAAATTTCTACCGCAGACAAGTTATGGTTAACTTGAAGCAGATAATATATCACTGGGAGAGCGATCGAGCCTTGGAACACCTTAAGCGCTGATTTAGCCACGATTGTCAAATTATACTACGTGTTGCTTAATAAAACTACTTAATCTTGGAGTACTTAGTATTTGATAAAAAGCGTACAAGGCTACAACATCTCTATTTCGTTTATTTCAGTTTATCATTTTTTTTGGACTCCTTTAATCGCGCTGTGGGTTGTTCCCGTTTATAAAGTTGTCGTTTGTTCAAATTCAAGAGTATTTCAAAGCAATGCTTTCTCATCAAGAGGTTCAGATTGTACCTGAGAACCGTTAGGAAGCCCTGCTTTAACCTAATAGCTAATATATATCCAGGTCAAGATACAGGAAAGAAGAAATTATTGTTTCAAATATTTAAATAATTATTACATTCTTACTGTTCAACCTTACTTTATTATTTCATTGCAGAGTTTTGTTCAGGCTACGTCTTTTTTTATTAGATTTGTCACCGCGATACACTCATGCACCACGTCAAAATGTTTTTAACAAGAGCAGACATTGGATTTTTTAACAAGAAACTAACAACGATGCGATGCAATGAATATTTCATTGCACTGTTGAAGGGACACCGAGCTGTCGCACTAATTTCAAATGACTCCAATGACTTTAAGAGGAGACGAATTAAGGCGAAAAAGGCACAATTAAAAAGAAAAATAACGCGAGTGTTGACAAAGCGGGGCAGCGTTCAACAACGTTTTTGCCGTGTTTATGGAACTAATTTTGACAGGAAAATAACGCCGAAAAGCCGAGGAAAGAGAAATCAAGCAACAAGACGGATCCGGGTACAAAAAACGGTCGATATTTTGCTGGAACGAGAAAATATTAAACTAAAAAATCGCAGATCAGAAGCGGCGATAGCGGGAAATTTATTACCGACTGAAAGCTGGCGAGAATTGCACGAAAATACATCAAAATTTCACAAAGAAAAGCCGAAAACAGCTGTTTTACCGTCGAATTTTTACGGTCGCTTGACGTCGATAGGAGACAGACATCTACCAGACAAAAGGGCGCGAAAATTTCATCCGGAAAGATCGAGATTTTTCCGGAAAACGTTGATTTTTTGGCGGGAGAGGAAAATTTCAAAACAAACTACTTTCCTATCTACGTATTTCAAATGGCTACAGCGAAAAGTTCTTAAAAATTCAAATTATCGACCGCGTACACAACAAAGACTTGCTACATTGCAATCGAAATCGCAAGAAACACCGCAATCCTCCGTGAACTTCCAAAAACGAGTAAAAAGTAACTCAGTAGTTGTGGAAAAATATCAGATCCAGGGAAAACTGGAAGAGGGGCGAGCGAGGCAGAAAGCCGATTACGAGGAGCAAAAAGTGACAGAAAAGTCGAAGCGCGTCAAAGGTGGATTAAAAAAAGTCTCTTATTTGAATGCAGTAAAAAATAACAAAGAAAACTTTGATCTCTCTGCACTAAATCTTAAGGAATCAATAACAAAGGATTACGGCTTGATCGAGGATCACTTTTGTGGAGGGAACGTCCAAAGTAATTATCTCATAACGATAAAAGAGGGACAGTCAGTAGCGGAGCCTGATTTCTTGGCAACAGTCGGCGATACTGCATTACGTAAGCGAGGCAACTCGGTGTTTAAGCCAGAAAAATTCCAGCAAGAGCAGAATAACAGCAAGAACAAATCGGAATCGGAAAATCGAAAGAAAGAAACGCTATTAAACTGGAAACAGACGAATTTTTGCAGCAAGAATAAACAGAATTCAGGGATTTTTATCAACAGCGACAAAGGGGTGCAATATAGGGGGCAAAAACGGGAACAGGATAAGAAGAAGGCGCAGTTTCGCGGGAGATCTCGTATAAATTCAGTGAAACTATCGTCTCTGCATTGGATATTAATGGCTAATTTCGTTTGGTGGTGTTTTGATACCACTAACTGCGTGCAAGTACAACAAAATGAACAAACATGTCCAACGGATTGCGACTGCTATAACGACCTTAAGGTGGTATATTTCCTGTTGTTTTTCAATTTTTATTCTAGTACTGTGTTCACGTGTTCCATCTGCTGTTACATCATAATAAGGAATTGGAACGAATCTAACCTTCTACAGATACTATATACTGATGTAAATTGTGATAGTGAATTAGGTCGAGTTACTACGCTTTCACTCGGCATCATTGAAACTTCAAACGCGAGATTCTCATTTTTTTCGATCAATCCGTTATTAGAACATTCTCCTCGTTAGAATAATATTTTGGTGTATAAGTTAACATGTGAGATGATACAGTTAAATAAAATTCACGAATACCTCGCACTACGTCATTTATTGCCGTTAATTAATGCCGAGACGTAAGTCGTAAGTCGATTTTTGACGCGTGCCGGAGCCAATATCGTAAGTATGACGAAACACACGTAACAATTACCGTGAACAACACGCGAAAGAATACAAATCTCGTTAAGTTATTACGGTTGGAAGCACTAGCACTATAGGTACAGTCAAGGAATTACTCATAAAAGCAGCGAAAGACAAATCAAACACATGTAGAAATACATATGAACCATATATCGCCCTATCTACAAATTATCCCAGAAAGTAAAGTTAATTCTATTATGACGTAGATCAAAAAATACACACTTCCAACTCTTCAAAACCCTCGTTACACCGAAATGCTCGGGGAACGAATTAACTCGTGATTATGAAAACCGTACTATTTGTATATTATTTCAACTTTTAGGACATCTACTGCGACGATCGGGGACTACGCATGGTCCCGCCCGGGATCCCGTCGTCTGTAAGGAAACTGAGTTTGTCGGGAAACAATATCCGAGAATTTCCGAAAAATATATTCCGAGATTCGACCGATTTGGAAGAGCTATTACTGAACAAAAATTACATCACTGAGATACCGGTATGTGTTTATTTATGCTTTCTCTACTGTATGCTTTCTCTACTGTGTGGTTTGCTTTACTGTGTGGAACATCGAGCATTGAACATTACCATGGGACATCAGTGCTTACAAATAATCTGTAATTTGCCTAGTCCTGGGGTCCACAGAGCGATTACAAGCGGTCCAAAAAATGTTGAATTATATTATAATGGCGCATTTCATGAAAGTTGTTGGATAAACTGGAATAAACGAAATAGGGATGTGGTATCCTTGTACGCTTTTTATCAAATACTAAGTACACTAAGATTAAGTAGTTATTTTAAGCAGCAAGTTGTATAATTTGACCATCCCCAAAAAAGACTGGCTAAATCAGCGCAAGGGCCCAGGGCAAAATATGGTTGCAAATACTATTTCAGTCTTGAATATGCGTCTAAAATCTGGTCATTGCAGCATTTTTATAGATTTGTGTTTTTTCAAATGGTCGTAATTACAAAATTAATCGTATTTTAAACTTAAAATAATTCAATTCGTTTTTTTTTCACCTTTTCAATTTTTTTTGTTAAAACTAAACATGGTGCAACATTTTCGCGTGACATTTCGCCATCACAATCGTCTACAGTTAGAAAGAGATTAACAAACGATAAAACTCGGCATCTGTCGTTGTTTCCAACTGATTAATTCGAATCAACATTCGCTCTCTCGCCAATTAACATTGATACGTTCCCGTAATTGTTGTTACTTGTGGTTACATACTATTGATTTTCGAATTAATGCAAGTTTGTAATTGGAACGTGAATCTCCAGAGAGCACTGATAAATCAAACGGAATTATAATTGTGTAGAAGGCGGTAAGCCATAGCAATTTATTACAGTATGGAGTACGCACATACTATGCATAGTGAGCCCTTTGTTACAAGTAATATACAACACTGCACAGATATGTCTTATCACATTGAACTATCCATTACAATATAACTTATCCTTTTGTTACTATTACCATACAACACTGGGGGGGGGGGGGGTATTACATTGAACTATCCATTACAATATAAATTATCCCTTTGTTACTATTACCATACAACACTGCAAAGACGTCTTACATTATACTGGGTCTCGTTGCCAGCAAACCATCTATATTTTATTCACAGACGAACGCATTCACGGGCTTAGCAAGCCTTCGCGTGCTTGATCTGAGCGACAATCAACTGACCCAAGTACCGACAAACGCAATATTCAGGTTAAGCAAAATCGAAGAACTCCGACTACGAAACAATCCTATCGAGGAAATCTTGAATTGTGAATTCATTCGGATCCGGAAAACGCTCATGACCCTTGACCTCGGCGGGCTAACGAAACTTCGATTCCTCTCACCCGATCCTTTCTGTGAACTCAATCGATTACAGGTAAGTTCGTTTGTATGTTGGTGAGTTTATATGTCTGTATCAAGACTATGAAGTTGGAAATTATTTTGGATTTCGAATGCTCTTATTTACCGTATTAACCTTTCCTACAATCATTTTACCGGTTATTTTTTTTTTAACTTTTAGCGCTCAAACATACTAGTACTGTAGGGGGGGGGGGGGGGGATGAAATAAAATACATACAATATTACATCAAAATACATACAATACAATATTATATAAAATCCGCGATGTAGTGAAACCGCGATATAGCGAGGGACGACTGTATTTCACGCCATTTTAATATATTGAGATGACGCTGCTGAGTGACGTAAGGTCGGAGTATACATAATGTTCAATGAATAACAGAAAAGTAGCGTTAAGTTGAATCTGACGTATGTCGTAACGCGAGGTATCACTGTATAATGATTGATATAGGTAATAGGTAAAATACGTTGCCGGCAAAATCGGCAAAATCGGCAAAAGCGGCAATAGCGGCAAAAGCGGCAAAACAGTCGGGAAACTTCGCGCAAAAAGCAGGTGACTATCGCGCGAACACAAAGCATAAAACTTCGTTGTTAGCTCGGCAAAGGCAAAACGTTTACCAGATTTATTGTTGTAAGTCTTATCTGTTTTCATCTGTATAAAATTTTGGGTGAACTAAAAACTCTGCGTCCCCTACGCTAACGACGTAACTCAATGGGTATAACTGTAATATTGCGTACGCCATGAAACAGCAGCCAAAATTGATTGTAGCATAAGCTTGTTTAGAGTCTCCGCGGAGCTATAAGCCTATGCAGTCGCCAAGTTCAGGCATTAATAAAAAACAATTGGGAGACCGCAATCAGACTGAGCTCAAGAAAATCGATCGTGCTCGCGCGAGAGTGAAAAACGGGAATTTGAATGGAATCGATTGACGTGAATTCAAGCACGATGAATATTTAATAAGGAACGAACAAAGTTTTAAACGACAAGCAAAACCAAATGTAAACTGATAAATTCTAAGTGCTTGAGCCAGAAAAAAATCACCTTCTCTTTGATGATGAAATGTGGGGATGACTAATGATAAAATCAGTTAGACAGTGAATTTGAATCAGATATGATAAACGAGTGGTTGATTATGAATTCATTCTCAAAAGTCCAGCGCTGATACCGAAATGTACGTAAATCGACTATATATATATATATATAAATGTCGCACATCGCTCTGCCTCTGTTGTAAAGTACTGTATATGCCGGTGGAGTACTTATACTAACATCACACACATTTATACAGTGGCCCTCGTATTCCGTATTCCGTATTTTTCGTAATACCGAGGGTAATACACGGAAATGTATGCAAAATCGAATATATATTAAAATGTCGCACATCGCTTTGTTTCAGTTATATATCTATGTGAGGAATATGTAAGTTGGATTTTTCATATTACCAAAGGTAATTGTTGAACATGTTAGAACTGGATATGATAAAGGAATATCTGTAGATTATGAATCTACTTTTAAAAGTTCAGCGCAGACACCGGAATGTACGTAAAATCAAGTATATATATATATCAAAATGTCGCACATCTCTTTGCTTTAGTTATACAGTGCATGTAATTTGTCCAGAGGAAGAGGAACTTGATGACCTTCACTAGAACCTACTACAGAACCAAATCTAGTGTGTGACTTAGTGTAACCCGACGCAGGTCGTGATGGGGTTATTTAAAAAAAAGATCCTCAGGGACTGCTCTAGCGGTGGGATAAAAATTACTTCACTATTCTTTTTTCGATGCTTACAGTAAATCCTGGAAAGGCTTACCTGAGGCAATGCCGAGTTCTGTGCTAGTATAAATATATATAATATATAACTTACAGAAATGTCAAGTTTTATCGGAAAATCGGTGACCTACTTTTAGCGTAAATAATGTCGCGCTACCTTTGAGGCATACCTAACAATTTGAACGCTGCACCACTTACGTCATAATTGATTAGTAGTCATCCCGCAATCGTTGGAAATTTAATTTTCCTCATTTTACGCTCAAGCACTGTCTTTTTCTCTCGTTTGTTATTCATATCTTTTCCCCGAGCGACAGTCAACAAAGGCAATTTCAAGAAACAGCAATTAATTGTACAGTAGTGCTTCGTACTTCGCACGACCCCAACTTCGTACGTTCAAGACTTTGATTGATAAATTCACGCGTCGTGGAAAAACGGATTCCGAGTTCGAACGAAATTAGTACGAAGTATGAAGTACCATTGCAAATGTAGTTTTCTACGTGAGATAAGATAAGAGATAAGGTGAGATAAGCTAGCGTTTTGAATATCGGATTTAGCCGCGAAAAATTCTCCAAAAAAAATCATGGGTATTGATCTCTCCGATAATCTTTCACGATATAAAACAGCTATTTACTCTGAACTAAGCACTTACGCGCATTGCCGTTTGGGCGTTTACCATGTGCGATGTCGCAATACAGTAATATCAAGTCGGTTCGATTTGTTCGACGAAGACAGGACAAAAATGACGCAGTTATAAATAACGGACAAACAAACAAACTCTTTTATATAAAGGTATATTTATATTTTCTGGATTCCGGTTGTTTGAGAGATACGGATTTTTGAGTAGGATAAGGAGGATTTTACTTTACATGAATCATACACTCCTAAACCTTCTCCCAATATGACCTTCTTTCGACCATTTAACCTTATGTAATTGGACTGACGTAACTAACTTCGTCACCTGAAAATTACTTATCTCGAACTTTGAACTATGAACTTCTAACCCTATTCCAGGTATTATTGATGGACTCGAGCAATCTGTCGAAGATCCCGGGATTACAACAATTGGAAAACCTACAGAAACTCGTCATGTCACAGAATAAGATCGGGACCGTCCCTCAAGGGGCTTTCCGTCGCTTGCCAAGACTGAGATGGCTTGATATGTCAAAAAGTCAGATCCGAATGATAAGACCTCGTGCATTTGATGAACTCGAGTCTCTACAGGTTAGCGGAGTAGCCAAACCCCTTTTAATGATTGAAGTTGAAGGCGAAAACATGCGAGAAATCGAATTCTTTCTCAAGATTTCTACGTCACAGAACTACTTTTAATTACTTTACGTAATTTCAAACGTGAATTTAATGTTATATAAATTTATGTATTTAACTCATGTTAATTATGATGATATACAGCAAACACTCAATTATCTGAACTTGTCGGGACCGGCCTACGATAATTAAGGTTCAAATTTTCATTCCCTTATAATATTACTTATGGACTCCAGTACTGTCACTTAGCATTTAAAGTCATTTTCCAGTCAATATCTATTTATTTTCAGTATTTAGACGTGTCGGGCAATCAACTGATGACATTAACGGAAGGAAGCTTCTCACAAAACGACATTCTGCAACAAGTCCAGCTGCAAAACAACCCGTGGAATTGTAACTGCGATATCTTATGGCTAGCTGGGTATGTATTGCCTACATACAGTAAATTATAGATCGTGGGAATGATGCAAAGTACAGAAAAATCCTTACTTTATTCGGAAACCGGATAATCGAGGTTCGACCTGTACTTGTGAAATACGATATATTAACTCGATGCGTTTCCTCACGCAGATGGTTGACCGACTATCCATACACTTGCACGGAAGAGACCTCTCCCAAGTGCAGATACCCAGGCACATATCAAGGAATGAAAGTAGCCAACTTGACGAACATCGATTCTCCGCCGTGCTCATTAATTATAAGTCCAAGTAAGTACATTATATTATTACTCAACAGCTGGATTGACTGTGAACTGGTATATGTGCCTTACTCAAGGCTCTATCGAGGCTCGAACCCGCAACCTCTCGATTGTGAGACGAGCTCGCTTCCGCTGAGCCACTCTCCCACCTGACTAAGTAAATTTGATAAATGAAAATAATTCCATTGTTTCTAGCGCCAACTACCGTCAATGTTTCCGTTGGGGAACCGGTGCGTCTACCCTGCCCCACTATCACACCATTCGCTGACACAATGGACGGCCGTAATCTACATTGGAATCTTCCAAACGGAACTTTGCTGAAGCGGGAAAGGACGTTACGTCATGGACAATACGAAGTGAAAATAAACGTACTTGAAACAGGTAAGCAGCACCAAAAATAATTAAATACACCTACTCGCTTAACGACCAACTCGTTTGACGACCGCTCACAATTACGACCGTTAGTAAGTGCTTGTTATGAGATAATATGTTAAATTTATATAAAACTCGTTTAACGACTGCCAAACCAGTAGTTCGAACCTACGACCGTTTCTTACACTTAGATAAGAGTCTACGAATTTCTTTATTCAGATGAAAATGAACTAAAACGTATTCATTTGAATAATATATAAATTAGGTTCCTAAAAAGACGTCTGATTTGATTTTATCAACTGTAAGAATATCTTTAGACTACAATTTCCAGTTTGTAATATAGACCATGGTGATATTATTATTGGTGTTTAGATAAGATATGAAGTGTTGTGTTGCTATTATTTCTTTAAATTACAATTTTTTCATAAAGAAAATCCGTAGTGTGAGGGACCCTGGTCAAATGCCCCCCTCGCCCCCATTATGAATCCAGTATTCATGCTTTCTACGCCTATGATTGCATGATAAACACATTTCAGGATCACTCAACATTTCAAGCGTGAGATTGGAAGACGGAGGACAATACACATGCTCTGTGATGACACCGAGTGGACAAGTTACAAATTCGACGATATATTTGACTGTTACGGACGAGGGCGGATCGCTGATCAATAGTTTTTTCACAACCGAAACAACGACGATACAAATCAATTCAAAGCAGCCACAACAGATTCCAGCGAAACCTAAACCGTCCAAGACCCCTCCGACAAAGGTAAAGACACTACAGTGGATCCTCATACTACGAGTTTAATTCGTTCCACGACAGGGCTCGTATAACGATTCACTCGTATTATAAAACACTATACTAAATGGTCTTGTAGAGCTAGTAATGAGCGCCAAG
This sequence comes from Halocynthia roretzi, assembly GCA_013436055.1. Lineage (NCBI taxonomy): Eukaryota > Metazoa > Chordata > Ascidiacea > Stolidobranchia > Pyuridae > Halocynthia > Halocynthia roretzi. Next base: position 75,425 of record QRAM01000340.1, read on the forward strand.
GTTAGATGGGAAATATACTATTTTTGTGGTTAGTGCTAATGTATAGGATACAAGCATTTCAATAAGTATGAAACATGGAATATAAAATATAAGGCCCATTTCAAGCTGCTCAAAAAGTACTTTTTTAATATACAATAACGATAGCAAGGTCCCTGCTCCCTAGCGACCGGGTTTGTTTGTCCTTAACTTACAGCCCTCGCTCTTATCGGTGTGCTTATGTTTTAGACTCCGAAAAAAGCCACGACTCTGATGAAAAATATCCGAACAACTAAGAAATATCGACCAACAACTACACCACGAACTATACGTACGTGGCCAACGTCATCAAGACCAGGAGCTGTTATGGTTTCATCAATAAAGTCGGAAATACCGCCACTGTCTGGCGCTACAACGGTAGATATTTACATTTATTACCAGTAAATTTAGGATCTTGGTGGGCATAAAACCCAATGGGGTATCTATCATGGTTATCTATCATTGGTTCATTTCCTGGGGACAAAAGGCTGGAGCAATGGCTAAGCAGAAGTGAGCTCATCTTACAAACAAAAGGTTGCCGGTTCGAACCTTGCCAAAGCCATTTCCGTGTCTTTGAGCAAAACACAATTACTGGCTCACAGTTGACCCAGCTGTATAAATAGGGTGATGGTGAATTTCAACGAGGTTATAGTTTAGTTGGGGTCATCATCATCCCGTCAGTGAAGGCAACACAATACACATGCTTCAGAATAATATCTAGGAAGCTATTTTAAAAAGTAAATTTGGGATATTGGTCAATAAAGGGGTAAAGGGATAATCCAAGGGGTTTAAACTCGAGGTTCAGCAAGATTTGGGGCCATTTTTAAGACTTTGATTCCAACTGCATTATTCAAGGTAATTTAACACTAATATATTTTTAACAGGAACTCTCAACCACGAGAATTATTATCGGTTGTTTCGTCGGAATCACTTTGCTAGCTGCTGCTTTACTCGTTATCTTTTACAAAATGAGAAAGAGAAGTTATTCGCGAGGTAAAATAATCTTATCAGTATTTCATTATCAACCTTATCATTAAGATAAGGGAGCGAGAATTCCGTGGGGTCAATGATGTAAAAAGTTTGCCCATCCCTGCTTTACACTATTAGCAATACCATTATTACATACATTATTTCTTTCAGACCAAGAGCTAGACAAGAAGCGACATAAACAGGAAGGAAATCAAGGTATTTATCGGATGTTTACCGTTATCTTGTTCAAACGTTATAACCAGTCAATCAATTTGAATTTTTTTTATACACGCAGTTCCTATTGATCGCGATGAACCAATCAAATATCAGAACACAACTATAAACACCGCCCATTCCTCTCTCATTGGTCGAATAGCAGATGAACAGCAACCGTTTATTGTAGACCAAGCATCGGATTTAAACACAGGACCGACAACCATGAGGTAAAACTTATCTAAGGGTTTAGTCGTCATTGTGGTTCACAAATTGAGACTACTCTACTTGGGCCTGTAGTATTTCAAAGTGGACTAAAATTTGAAGTAAACTGAATTAACAGCTCAGAAAAATTTTATATCTGAAAATTTCTAACCTTTAACCCCTATTTCACCAGTGTCGATTCATCAGACACCCAGCAGACCCAACCAATGATTCAAGAGGGATACTGGAGAGACCCGTACATCCCCTACCATCAGCAATACCCAAAACAAAACGATGTATGCGATGACGCAATGACTTCTGTAACGTCACACATCCTGCCGCCTCCTCCAGAAGAATTGTTCATTGGAGGAAAACAGTATATTATATCACCATCGCTCATCAATATGACATCACAGCATAGCAGTATGACGTCACAATCGAAACAACAATCTCTCACGGACGCGGACACCGCCGACGAGACGGGACCACTAGAACAGGGGTACGACAGCCTGAAATTTATGAAAATGGTCATGCCGCCTGCCATGAAACCCGTGGTCATGCCACCTGCCATGAAACCCGTCAACGGCATGCCACGGTTCAAACGCGAGTCACGGTTGTCGTTGTCGACTTCGCAAAGGGATTTACTAAACGACCTGGCATCATCATGTCAGAAGGTAGCGATGAGCAGAAAAAGAAATATAGGAGACACTCTGCCTAGTTATGCAAGTTTGGAAAGTGACAGACATTCAAAGAGTGCCAAGGTAGAGTATTAAAATATGTTTGAAACATGATACAAATATATATAAACTAGCAGAGCGACACGGACTGCCTTTAACACAAAAGCGTTAAGCGATATTATGTCAGCTAGGGGGCGTTAGAGCGATCTTCACTAGAATAAGCGAGCCAACCGATGCTATAGCTAAAAAACACTATGGGGGCATTACGGAGGAACGCCAGGCTCCAGGGCATCTTTCTTGAAAAAATAATGCTGCCATTATCTGAGTTACCATACTCAAATCCACCACTTAAAGCGGACAAACAAACGTTCTAACAATAACTAGCTACTTTATTCACTCAGGGTACATCTCTACGACATTCAGTTGAATGGGCAAGTTTGCCTGTGAATGAGGAAGCGCTAGGATATCCTCATCCAGGGGAACATCCACAAATGCATCCTGGTTCAAGCCTAAATTTTCAGCCAGGAAATTTCTACACGCTTGGCAACATGGACCGCGGATCTCCCTGCTCTGTGATGACCTCCGGTGCCTGCCGTCGATACAGCATCTCGCTTGACCCCAGAGGTCAAACCAGAGAGCAGCCAATGAGACGATGTCATGGTTCAGCGATTAATTTAGCTCAAACAAAGCCTCAGACGCTGAAAAAGCAGCGGAGAATGACGTCATCACGAACACTGGACTCTCAACAGGATGTCGCTTTCGTACATGGTACGAATGGACACTCAGGTACGATACGAGAATACCTCTAATTTATATACCTACTGAGAACCCAGGATCAATAAGAAGCTGGAGGATGATAAAAGTGGGATGATAAGAGAGCAAACCCCACTGACATTTTACCGAGGACCCAGGGTGAACGATAATACGCTCAAGAGTTAAATAAAAGTGATTAAGATAAGAGAACAGACCTCATTTACATATCAACGGAGGCCCAGGGTCAATGATAGAAGCCAACGGAATTAGATTAAAAAAAGTGGGTGAAGGGTAAGGATAGCAGAGTAAGACTTCATTGAAATACCTAAAAGGTGGAGAAGGGTGACGTAAAAGTCCTTTTATGCATGTTTCTGGACCTCTGTACGAAGTAAACATCCTTAAACAAATAGCAATGTTGATGCAAACTTTCGTGTTTATTATAGAGATTGGAAAACTTAGTCCCGATGACTTTATTAGCTAGACACAGGGTGAAATGGTTTCCCAAAGTCTCAGAACCTGGGACCTCTCCAAGTTAGGACACCACTTAGTAACTACCACTTTATTTTTTAAATTTAATACTGTTATTCAGGTTACCAAGGAAACCAAAGATCAGCCAATCAGACGGGATCTTTGCAAGAAAAGAGCGAGTGTCTGCAGCAGCAGTTGTTGCAGCGGAAAATTCCAATAAAGATAAAAATGACGCACAAGGAAACAGAAATCTAATTATTCAAGGACGGCGCGACCTTGAGAACGACCTCTAATTTTGTTAGGAACGACAGCGAGTGCCGAGGAAGTTCGTGGAATTCAATCTGTGACCTTCAACGAGGTCAAATATTGGAAAAGAAGCACAATATCGTACACCGTAATTAACTCGTGATATTTTTTGCATACGCATACGGTCGGTATATCGTGTATTTTTTTAGGTTGATATTTGTATTAGTATTTGTAATATACTAAAATCCCTTTTATCCGGCTCCAATATCTGAATTCTCGAGAAACCGGCACCAAAAAAAATAAATCTCTATAGAGGAGAGCTCATTTGTTTGACTGTTGGAGCTAATTGCGTCATTTTTTGTCCTGTATTGGATCAGTAAGAGATTCTGAATTTCGTTAATAACTCTTGAACTGTTATTTCTACAACTATGTTAAATAACTTATTATATTTATTAAGCAATGTACGTTTGTACACATGTAGAACAGTACAGTGTCAGAAATGCTCTATACATATATTGCTGAAGCTTTGAAATTATTTTTGCATGTTATTCTTCTGATATATGTGATAAGAGTCATTAAATAAATCTTCTACCTTTCAATTTTCTATCTGCGAATATAGTATGCTATAACACAGAGCTAGAGATATGATAAACAATCTCTATTTTACGAGGACTAGTTAACGAGTTATCGAATTTACGAGTATTTTACTCCGTAATCTCGTTAAGTTCGTAAGCATCAAAATTACAATTATGCTATCACTACAGATAAACAATCGCTATTTTACGAAGACTCAGTTTAACGAGCTATTGAAATAACGACTATTTTACTCCTCAATCTCATTAGCAAAAAATACAGAAACTGCAGATCATGGGGACATCAACCTGAGCTCAAGAGAATTGTTTTGATACTTTTTACGACCAAGAATGAACTATGTAAATTATTGTGTATAAACTAATGAATAATTATTCAAATTAATAGTTAATATGTAGCATACAAAAATAAAATACCTACTGTACTACTGAGTTGATATATAACAATAAGCAAAAGCTTCTGAATGTCTTAACACCAACCCCAGACTAAGTTCTAGGCCTAGGCTGACTGTCACATGATTTCATAGCAGGAGTTAATAAATCGAAATATGTAAAAACTCTATACAGTATTGTGGTAATAACCTGCCTGACACAAAACACAGTAGAACTCCTTCAGCAAATCTAACTAGGCAAGAGATAATTAGAAATTAAAATACAAATATATCATCAACAACTTTCAAATTACCTGACAGCTCTGAACTCTGATTCAATCTTAACATCCAATCTAACAATGATACTGCAAGTATACAAAACACACTACTAACCTCCCTATGCATGCACATGTCCTTGGTAAGGGCAAGAGCTTCTTCCGAGAATGGATCCGCCTCCATCACACCTCCTGGTCCATTACGAGCTCCCCGTGGACATTCGATTCCTGTTTGGTAATGGCATGGTTAAGTATTTTGCTCTAAATAAGTATTATGCATGTTTTCCATACCTATTATATCTATATATATAGCCCAGAATTATGTATAAAGAAAAACCCTGAGCACCATCCGGATACACAGGGTCTAAAATCCTAGATACATCCGCTCTACAGCTTCATAGTGGCCGAAATAAGAATCTCGTTATATACCAGAGAGTTTTTCTTTTGAATAGACAGGTCTGCTAGTTAATAAATAACTATATAATGCAATTGATTGACTTCATGTCAGTACTCACCAGCAAGCAAAAACGTAATCAAGCATGTTTCCTTTGGCAAGTATAGTTTGAGACGAGATCCACCGAATACATATTCAACAACAGCTTCAGATCTGAATGAAAAAAAAATGATTATTTCACAATTAGAAATCATGGCAAATCTACAGGTCACTGAGGTCGTGGACATTTTACATTCCAAATTTATACAAGAATTTTTTTTAAGGTACTCTGGAGAAAGAGAGTAGCTTTTGAGATACTCAAGAAAAACATAGAAACTTTTAAAGATACTCCAGAGAAATTATTACCTTCCAGCTCTTTGTAAGAAAGGCAAAAACTGTTTTGCTTTAGACACATCGCCGGAGACATCAGCCACTCTGTGTATTGGGATTTCCTTCTTGCTGTTGACACCTTTTGTAGTCTTGATAGCTCTGAAAAAGTTAAAATAATTTCAATGCAATTGCAATTGTCTGCGCTGAGCGAAAGTTTGGTTGATTGATATAGGTTAACCCAGTGGTTCTCAACCGGAGCCACTTGGCTCCCTAAAGGAGGAATTGAAAATTCCTGGGAGGAAATTTGCCCAACGTTGAGAACCTATGGGTTAACCAAAAGAATATCTATTTTAAAACTCGAAAAACAAACCTTTGTTCCGCTGCCAGCAGAGAATCATAATGAGAAGATCTTGAATCGTCGTCTTGTCTGTGTCGAACAACTTTGGCCAGACCTTTGCTAACGAGAGCTTCAGCGATATTTCTGAGAAAAGTAAGAAGAGTTAGAAATCAACCAGAATAGGGTGCTAAGAGGGTTTTATACCCTGAATGTAATTCTATAAAAATTCACGTATTTAACTCGTGTAAGTACACCAAATAGCCGATCATCTGAACTTGTCGGATAATCGAGGTTCGAATTTTTGGCCCTTATGATATAACTTATGAACTATAGTACTGTCACTTAGCATTCAAAATCATTTTTATGTCAATATTTATTTTTCTAGAATCACATCAGCTTGGGACTCCACACTCCAATCTTAGCTTACAAGCTTACTTCTACAAGGGATTTACTGTATACTTACATGCCACCACTTGTGATGGTTGCACAAAGACGCTCGGGGAATGCAGGAAGCGTGTCAGTCGCCGCTGTTGAAGGTTTCAAATAATCAACATTAACTTGCACCTGGAATAGAAATTTCCATATTAGTTACGTATTTCTGTCTACTTATTCTTGTTTTGCCAGGTTCGTGAGGTTCATCCTTTATTTACAATTTTTTTTACCTTTTTCCCGATGAGCTTTTTCCTGAGAAACTCCCGAGCTTCGAACATGTACGGAATGTCGTAGAGAGGTCGTGACCTTGAACCTGGATTCTCAGATTTCTCCTGCTTGATGTCTTTGTCTTTCATGTAAGAGCAGTCCTCCATCCTTCAGAAAGTTGAAAATGAATTTAAAATACAGAAATATTTTCCATTTAAATAAAAGTGCTGTCCAGAACCAAACGGTTGAACCGATTGGAACCAAATTTAGTGTCGTGACTTAGGGTATCCAGGCGCAGCTCGTAGCGGCATTATTTTTTGTCAAAAAAGGTGCACAAGAGCCCGGCCGGGCACACCCTATTTTCGTTAGGTACAACACTTACCTTGGTGGCCTTATGCTTGACAAATGAATTGTACGAACTTCTCCTTCATTAGTTTTGACCGCGATGGCATCGGCGTTCACAATCTGGATGACCTTACCGGTTAATTCTTTGTCCTTCTCCTGAATTCCGGACTCTTTCTGTTCCCAGTCGCGCCAAATACGAACCCGGCGTCCTTTTGCATCTCTGAAAAAAGAAATTTGAATATTTAAAACTCTTGACTTCCGATATATATATATATATCTTAATTCTTCTGCAGCTCTGAGATTTAAATATGTTCAACAGTAAAATAGATATTTGGAACAGCAAAAAGGAACGAATCTGACCGAGTCCAATTAATTGCTATTAGACGAAAGGCATGGCAGATTAATTGGTAATCAGTGCATCAGTGATATCAATTGATGATACAGAGAGCCCTAGATTCAACAGACTAATAAGGGGAATATACCTGTCCAATATCAAAGTCTGAATTTCAGTCAAAAGTGGATTCCTACTATTCATACTTTTTCTAGTCAAATGCAAATCATACCTTTCCAGAGCTCTCAGTTTTTCAGGTCCCTGAGAATAAGAAGTGATGCTCCAGTCAACGCAGCGAGCGAATCCTTCTTTCAGTAAAAGTTCTGTGATATTACCATTCTGAAATATATACGACACTTTTTAGAGTTTTCTTTGTGAAATACAACTCTACGTGGTTTCAAATCGATCCTTGAAAAGTTTACAGGGTGTACAGTCCGACCCCTGTCATTGGGACTGTCCAAGAGATTGCCTGAGGGTCAAAGAGGGGTCAATGAATGTAGGGTGTCGAAGCTGACCTATGCGTAAGGGTTTGTTATGCAGTTTCCGTAAATAATACATATGGAAACATATGGATATACATATGGAATATACATATAGAATACATATGAAAACTAATCATCTACTTGAAATAAAATGGTTTTAGTTCTGACTTTCTAGGACTCCAAATCAAGCTGGATAACGAAATTGCAACTCTCATAAAGTTTACTGCGAGTTCAACCCAAAGACCTTCAAAGTGGTCGACCCTTGGGGGTTGCGGTGATTGTCCAAGGGAATGAATGAATGAATGATTGAATGAATGAATGAATTATGTTTGAACCTTGCTAAATGTCAACGGATAATGCGGATGGCAGTCAGGATAATCGAGTGCTTACTGTCTATGAAAGATTTGACAAGGATTAATATACTCACAGGATGCAAGACAGTTGCGAGCAAAACATTTGCATTCGAAACTCCCTCCAGAACCAGTTGAACATCTCGTTGGAGAAGTCGTGACTCGACGAAAAATTTTGCCTCTGCTGCGAATGACTCGGCATTTTCTTTCTTTGGGTCTTCAGCATCGCGACGGAACATTGGACATTTCACACCACTAATAAAAGAAATCGGATTAGAAATTAGGGAACATTGAAAAATGTTGAGCTTCTATTTCAGGACCCCCTGGATGTCGGTAAATCTGAAAAATCTGAAAAAATGTTTTTTTTATTAAATTAGAAATAGTTATCTTTATGTGTTATCAAAACTTTACCGTGTTACAAAATCGAGCACCTCAATCTTTTAATTTACAATTTGAGACACTTCATAAAAGTTACAATGGCACCTTTTAATGCTCTCACTTATGCGAAAATTCTTTTTCTACAATCTGAAGGCTTGTCTAACTTTAATAGAAAATTGGTGATAGTAGCACCCAAGGCTGCTACTGTACCCAGATATAAAAGCTACACAGGAAGCTGAACTGAAATGGTCAACATTTTAATTCTTAAATCAATGTACAAGTAATGACGCTAGTCATGTTACACTCATACACGAAGATGAAATTCAGATCTCACATAAAAATAATGCTTTGTACTTACTGTACAAAAAAACATGCTGATCACTGCTTTTCTGATTTTGGAGGTTTTGGAATTTTGGATAAAGTATTTTTAACTGTGTTAATGAGATCACTCACCTTAGCATGAAAGTGATATGGTGGAAGCTTGGTAGAAGGAATGCTCTCATTGTGCAGCCATCTCGTACATGATCAATGATTGCTGAAAGATAAGACATGATATAAAAAATAAGATAAAAAGATATACTTTTCGCCAATGATTATCTTTAACATAATTTGTACATGTTTGGCATTCTGAAGGTGAAAGCTGAATAGGTCCTTGGAGGCAATATTGACTATGCTTTGAATTTCAAGGTTAAAGCAATGTACATGTTTAGCATTTCTAAGGTTAATGATGGGAGATGTCAGTCTTCAGCTATTTCTTACCATTGACTGGTTTTCCTCTGAATGAATCAATAAAATTTCTCGGATTTTCAAGACTCCATTTGACATCTCTTATCGCTTCTTCAGGTTTATCTTCGATCCATTTTCCTTTCTGAGATGCTTTTACTTGATCTTCGACCTCGATCAGATGAGCATGCTCAGTGCTGTTATAAAAGAGGATTATTGGATTGTGGATTGAAAGTGAATTATTATTCATTCAAATTCCCAGTCAATAGCAGCGGGGTGAGGCGGGAAAAGTTTTCCAAGTATATTTGAGCAACAAGGCGGTGTTTAACCCTTAGACTACCATTTTTTCTATTTTTGCTATATTTTTCCTAGGACTGCAACTAATAAACTACTACATACTATATACTAATACTATATGCGTTCAAGGCTAGACCCCTAGGCAAGGCCTGATCTCTCTGTTATAATATGCGATATACAGGTAAATTCACAGGACAAAACAAGCCAAGACAAGACAAGACAAACTCACTTATCAGATCTTACTCCAACTCTTCTGACTTCTGCAAGTCCTTCCGACACCAACAGCACGTTCAAGTTTTCTCCGGAAGCATCTGCATCAAGCAAACCATATGTCATACAAATTAGATAAGACAAATGCAACCAATAATATATCGTATATTTTCTTGGAAATAATTTTTACCTTTTCCCAAATATACAGTCCCGTAACATCTTTCAGCTGACGGAGCGTAATCAACGGTGAAGAACACTTCGCGACCAATGATTTTCTTTCGCAGAAATTCACGAGCTTGCCATGCGAATGGCTGAGGAAAATAGGTGAAGGTAAATGCATAGTTAATTTGTTTTCACAGATACTACGTAAAAATGAATAACATGAGAAAAAACATTGTAATTGTAGATCGCATGGATTTTGCGCATATCTTAGAATTATAATTAATGGCATTAAAACATATTGAAAACATTTCAAGGCAAAACATTGTCCCATAAACATAATTACTGTGGTTAAAATTCAGTATTTTATCCTCATTTCATAAGATAAGCATCAATTTTCATTTCATCGCTTGCCTTTAAACTAATTTTCTCAATTACCAAAATAGACTTGTAATTAAAAAAACACCACAAGCTTTAGTTTGAAAATTTCTTGATGTTATATTACCTCATCAGTGGTAGTCACAGAGTCCGGAATATTAGGATTAGCTCGTCTTGCTAGCTTTGGTGCCATGATGTTAGACAAATTGATCTGCTTCTCAGGAGGAGGTCCTCCCTTCGGTTGACCTCGTATGATGATTGCATCGCCGGACAGGACCTGATAAAACAAAAAAGCAATGATAGAATTTTTTTATCATGTAAATGACATTTATCCTCAACAAGCTTATCGGCAAAAGACCGAAATTAATCAGGATTCAAACATTATACTAATAAACTGTGAAAATTTCATTTGATAAACAACTGTATAACCTTAACCTTCCTGATCACGGTAGCTAGTGTTGGTTTTAATGCAACGGATAATCCATTGCATAATAGTGAACATTGAACATGATGAAAGGGAGCACAGTAAAAATTATGTTATTCTGGAATGTGTATATTGACATAAAAATGATTTTGAATGCGGGGTGACAGTACTGGAGTCCATAAGTCATATCACAGAGGCTGAAAATTCGAACCTCGATTATCCAAACATTTGCCAGGCCCGACAAGTTCGAGTGCTCACTGTATATGTCCAGGAGAAAATCTCACAAACCTGTTTAACAATTCCTCGACCTTGTTTCAATGGTGCAGGAGCTGTCTGCTGCTGCTGCTGTTGCTGTTGTTGCTGCTGGTCTTGTTGTTGATTTGACATTTTCTCTTCAATTAAAACCTTGAATTACTAGGGATTTAAAAACAACGCCTAAACGTATCTTCGTATCACAAGAATATAAGATGCTGACAAAAAAAAAGGCAATTATTAGATCGTTCAATATTAAGAATCCACATTCCGTAAAGTTGCACTACTTCTAGTAAGCGCTTCTATTGAACGGGTAGAGTGATAAGATTAACACTACAGCAATGAGATGTAATATGTAAGTCTCAGAGAATGATGAGACGTGGGGAAAAGGAATCTAACGTGATATCAAGTATGGAAACTAATGTGGAATTGATTATCAAAACTGAATTGTGATTAACTGTTCTGGATTGTGGAGAAAATTATCATTGTTAAAAGAAGTTTATCTCGATGGTAAATGAAGTTTTGCATTTCAATATAATTAAGAACGTTCACACTTGCTTGGTTTAATTCATACCTTACCTACAAGCACACATTATTGCCTTAACAACAGACTATGCATACCAATATTAATTATCAATTAATTACATATTACATCTCCTTGCTCTAGCGTTAATCTTATCACTCTATCCGTTCAATTTCTGTCTCACCTGTACAGGAAATAGTACAGGATCATAATCATATATTGTATCGTCATATGCATTGTATCATTGTTATTTACAAGTTCCATGTTAGTATTACAACTATATAAGCTATTGGCTTCAGCTTCCAGCTTATAATCACAAAGCATCACTAAAGGTGTAACAATTTTGTGTTGGTTGCTTGATGTTGGTGCTAGATTATTGTCACAATGTTATGTTAGGTCGTGGGTACAGTTGTGGGTTAGGATTGTTGTTTACTAACCCCTATCCTAACCCTCAGCAGACGTAGTCTTACTTAAGCTCACCTAACCTAACCCCGACATAACAGGATTTTCGAAAGGACCACAACCAGTACACTAGTACCTAAATGTTTGAAATGTATAAATAGTAATACTTTTCAGAAAATTTCAAACACTTGGTTTGGACACCCACCTCATAGATTTGTGCTGCAATTTTTCTTATGATATTTGACCACCAACCACTGTCTGTCTGCATAAAAGATACCTACGCAATCTAAGCTTTCTTCTAAAATCGCCAACGTCACCCGTCCACGACTATTATTTACATTTAATGAATGACACGTGCGTGTGTGAGTGACGCGTTTACGTTACCGGTCGTGACGTATAATTTGTGCTTCGTGGCCCGTGCGTAAAATGCGTGACTCGCGACCGACACCTAGTGGAGGCAACGTGGCATAACATTTCGACATGCATTCCAACACTTTCCCCAAAAATTAGAAATTGAATTACATTACAAATGAAAAAATGTACTAAAATGAATGATAAACCGCATTTCTTCGATATGAATATAAGTTAAGTTCCGAAGATGACGTCTGAGTATATTTTTCACAATTTTATTGACTGTAAGAATAACTTTGACGATAATTTTTTAGTTTGTAATATAGGTCATAGTGATATAAACTACCGGTGATCAGATAAGGTATGAAGTTTTGTGGTGCCTTGATTTCTTTATTACATTTTAAATTAAGGGAGTCCTTAGTCTGTGGGCCTGGGCTGATTGACCCCTGCATTAACTACACGGTGTTTACAGTTGGTTACATAGCTTATAGAAAATATAACTAAAACACTTCAGTAACCTGGTATCGAGAGATTACTATACTCTCCTACTATTGCACGAATTATCTAAATGGAATGCTAATCTAACAAGCCATCCCCCTTCTAATAACTTGGCTCTCACCCAGATACCCTTCCTTGCAAATACCTAGATCTTCTAACAATATAGCACATTATATTTGGTGTCTCTAGACTCGAAGAATGCCTTTTTCCCACATATCTAATAAGCAATTACTTCATAAACGGTTAGAAGTTATTCATAAAAAACTTAGAACTGTTTTAGTACGACTCATTGTTGCCAAATAAATACCGGCTAACGCGTTTATTGCTTCGTCATAATTAATAAACACCGCTGCGGCGCCGCGGGCATTTTTCTTACCGAATTTGTGACGTAACAGGGGAACACGTAAATGATTGTTCCGGAAGTTTAAATCACGCCAAAAAGGAACTTACTATTAAGTTAACAAGAGAAGGAAAATATATATATTTTTACAGTGGTGACGTAATCATTTATAATTTTAAAACAGAATAATATGAAAAAAATATCTCTAATAACTAAAAGTTGTTTTTCTGATTATTGATAATATATTATAACTTAGAACAAGGGGTACATTGCTAGAAATACAGAGGCGTACCTAAGGCGTGGAAGGTATAGCATGTTGCCTTGGCGCAACGTTCCAAGGGCGCCACTGACGCTAACTTTCTGTTAAAGTCAGAAAAGCCTTTAGTGATGAAAAACAAATTACATGAATGAAACCATGAAATGTGTAGTTGTAATTTTCATTTAGTGTCATGTTTCGTCCATTAAAATATAAGAGATTTTGACTTTTGACTTTTATTCCCCTAGGTACGTCTCTGGTGGGAATGGGAGGTCTTATAGAACGTGGTTCATCGTTAGAAATACAAAAATCAATATCAAGATTTACAAGGTTATTTGACGGTCATATTTTAATAGCAGACGAATTCTTTTCCCATTTTTGTTCTCCTTCTGTCAGAATGAAACAAGAATTCCATTTCAATCATTTTACTTCCGATTTCCGTGTTGACCCTGCTTCCGTACTCGTGACCTTTGGTGTTGGGGAGATTCTCGGAATACACCGGCTCCTTCTCGGGCAGCTTGTAAGGCGTTATAGGTCGACCCCGAGGATCAAAGTCTTTCATGAAACCGTAATTTGTTTCCCTACGAATCAAATTGTTAAGTTATTTGGAGATATGAACCTGAGAATTTTATCTAGCATTATTTATTAACATTTCTTGCAGATAAGCAATGTAGAATATCTCTAGGCCAGGTACTGTATATCTCTGTCTCTCAACGCAACGAAAGATATTGGTCATGATAAAGATAAGTAAGCATGAAGTGATGGGGAAGGCAACGGAAGTTCTAATTTTGAATATGAAGTTGGGGTTTTATTGCTATGAAACTTATATCTTTGCACAGCCGGATTATCATAGTAGCAAAAGCCGCAAATGTTACGCACTTTGAAGATATAGAACGCATATGTAACAGTGTTAACGAGAGTAGCGAATAATATCGATATATCTATACCATAATATATCGATATCTGTGTATATATATGTGTGGACCAAGGGTAGACAAGGGTTGGTCAATTCTACGGAAGAGTAAGTGAAAATTTTTCGCAAGGATACGTCATACAGTACATTGAACCAACACTTGTTCATGCTCCAGTGATCAGCTGAATACTGAGAGAGGCGAGGCGAGAGAAAAAAAAGGGAGATCGAGAGAGATATAACTGAAAGACGAACAGTATTGGAAATATGAGCTGCTTCTTTCGCCTTCCTCGTTAGTATAGTGGTAAGTATCCCCGCCTGTCACGCGGGAGACCGGGGTTCGATTCCCCGACGGGGAGCACTTTTTCTTTTTTGTTTTATTAAAAAAAACGGATTGAACGTGTAACGACTCGCAGAAAATTTGTTCCATCACCAAATTCGGTGCTAGGGGGCGTTAGAGCAGACCCAGGATCATTTTTGAAAAATTACGCCACCACAACCTGTACAGGCATTCCGTAAGGCCTAACCATAAATCATGACAAATGTCCTAGGCCGCAAAGGTCTTATTCCAGCACTGTTTATGTATGCAATAACGTATACGATATGCCGCTGTTCAGATTGCTTCTTTTTCACACTGACTATGTAACAAGAGACACTGGTTATCTTAGTAGTAGAAAAAGTTTAACTGCAGCTGAGTTTCGGCAATAAATTGGATTTCTATATTAAATTACAATCAATGATATTAAATAAGTCTATTATTCGGCAGATCTGTTATTAGTGATCAATGATATCATTGTTATAAGTAATATTATAGCGATTTTAGAGATATTATCCCGCCACGCTACGAATATCCAACCATATTCCCATGTTATCTTACTTCTTCGGCTATTCAATTGGATTCCTACGTTAGTTGACAGACAGTAAAACCCAGAATAAAATATATGCTGACAGTTTCACTAATGTAAGCTCAAAATAATCACAAGGTGGCGAGATATACATGGTCAGAGTATTCAATCTTGTCCATACATTGGGCACTCACCATATTTTAACTCCTTTCCATTCGTTGTAAACTTGTTCCCGCCATATTTTATTTTGCGCTACTTCGTTATGTTCTGTAGTGTCCTTACGTCGGTTGGCGGATGTCCCGGCTTTCGGAACCGCATTGCTAACAGAGCGATGAACATTTGATGTTTGAGCAACGGGTAATCGATATCCGGCAGATGTCGTGCGACGATCCATGGTTATGACGAAACAGAAACGAAAAGACAATAAGATAAGTCAGGTATTCGGTTATGACGTAAACAATAAGTGTTTCTCAAATGAAAACATCGCAACTATGGTAAGCTGGAAAAAAAACCACCGTTATCATAACGAAGAGGTGCAAAAAATATATATGTTTGTCCGGAAAACTCCTGGTGTGATGACGTCACAAATAAAACAACTGAAAATTACGCAAAATGGAATATATTGAAACAAGTTATAACTTATTTCAGTATTGTTTATCTATTTTAACAGGTTCGGTAAACTATAAAATCCAACCCATCCAATCCCCTCCTCCATTTTACGCCTATATAAGCAAAGGCAAAAGTCTACAACACCCGGTATTCCCAGGCGGTCACCCATCCAAGTACTAACCGGGCCCGACGTTGCTTAACTTCCGAGATCAAACGAGATCGGGTGTATTCAACGTGGTATGGTCGTAGACGAAAGACCAAGCTTAAAGTTTGGTTTTATCGCGTTGTTGCGTTGAGAGACGAGTTATATTTTAATTTAATTAAAAACTACGAGATTCTCAACAAAGGCAAAAGCCTACAACACCCGGTATTCCCAGGCGGTCACCCATCCAAGTACTAACCGGGCCCGACGTTGCTTAACTTCCGAGATCGAACGAGATCGGGTGTATTCAACGTGGTATGGTCGTAGGCGAGAGACGAGGCTTAAAGTTTGGTTTTGTCGCGACGTGTGACGTCATACCCTTTTTCAGTGGAGTGGTCTCTATTACAACGTTTAATCTGTATATGGGTATGTTGGCCATTCACTGTGGCTTTACTGGGACAGATCTGCAGCGATCAATTCTAGATCATGTGAATGGATCAAAGTACATATCATGTCATTACCTATACCCATATAACAACGGATATAATATGTCACATAGCACTGTTTAGATCCCTTCTCACACTGACTATGCAACAATCAGCACTAGTGTATCTCAGTAGTACAAAATGTTTAACTGCAGTTGGGTTTTGGCAATGAATTAGCTTCTATAATAACCTTATTAATTCAGAATGAAGTCTAATCAGTTATACAGATGTGGATTAAGACTGCGCATGCATAAATAGGAAATATAATCACTTATCATCTGACAGAGAGCTTATACAGTTACCAATAATATATACGGCCCACCACAGGTCGGCCTACTCTGCCTGCTTGCTTTCTGAGCCTAGGGCCTTAAAATTTCTATTACCAGCACTAGACCACTGCTAAAATACGGCCCAGCGACATTTCTTTGGATCAGAAATACAACAACAAACTCTTTGTCATACAACGAAATTCAAACAATGGTATTCAACTCAGTAGAATATGATTTACAACATTAATACGTGCGTTTTGCTGTTTTTACGACTCATGAATTTAATATCAAAGCTTTCATATATGTTTACACAACTACGTATACTCATTCTCATAGCTTCCCATATACAATATACTGATATCTACATCAGTGGTTCTTAACCCATTTATTTCAGCGACCCATTTTTCTGATATTCGCTTGTACTAGCGCCCACTGAACCTGTGCGATACTGACTTCAGTAAGATTTTGTTAAGTTAAAAATATCAGTTTCAATATTTGATAAACAGAACCTCGAGTCTCCCCTATCACATATCTGTAATCTACTTTGCGCTTGGTTAGCAGGGTTTCTTTACTGCGTTGAATCATTTCAATTTCAATCCTCGCCAAAGATGGGGATATTCATGTAAATGTAATGAACACCTAGTGCCCCCCATAGCGCTCCTTGACCTCTGTCTGCCCCCTCAAGAGTTCACAGTGCCCTCAGGTGGGCGGTACTGCCCACGTTAAGAACCACTAATCCACACAGACGATCTACGAAAGCATTTGCAATTGTGATACATCATCACCTCGATTGTAACGCAACAATAAAAGAATTCAAGACAAAACGTTTATATTATCACAAAGTACAATAAGCTTTCCTTTGTCTACGTAGTTCTTGGATTGTTTCCAAAACAATCAACGAATTTTTCATTCTAAACTGTCTGATTTGATTCCTCTTGGACATTGTCCACCTAGTAACCATTCATTATCACAAACGCCAATAAAATCCCAACCGCCAAACAGAGCTACATCCGTTGTACAGTAAGTTACACAAATATTGTGCTGTACAGTACTAGCAGGTTGACATGGGCACTCATTCCGAATTAGAAGGGTCCACAGCACTTGGGAGATGTAGTACAGTGGTTTTACAGCCACTTGTACAATAAGTTACACAATTATTGTTCTGTACAGTACTAACAAGTTGACATGGACACTTATTTCGAATTAGAATGAGGCACATCACATGGAAGATGCAATACAGTTCAAATTAGAGCAAATAGTGACCTGTCAAATATCGTCTTAGCAATAATGCACTGAGTTATATAATGCAGTAGATGTTGTGGCAGTCCAGACAACTCAATCTTACCTACAGCACTGACGAGACTAACCTTGCGTTATAAATATAATCTGCGTATAATTCTAATATACTTAATCAACTCAACAACATTATGGCGGCAAAACTACTAACCTTGTCCCGATTCAAATATTTACCTCTATTACGAAACAATAAATCGTTACTGTATCAATGGTGTGATGGACTCAACAAAATGTTGTTTGTTACGTTGACTTGGTAACAATGCGAGAAGAGTTTAAATTAAGACAACTCTTTATTCCGTAACAGAGTAGGAGGAATGAGGTGGAACGATAACATCATAATGACATAATAGAATTGATGGATTTAAAAGTCAAAAAAATCAAAACAATGAAAGAGAAACTAAATTCATTGTTCGCTGACAAAGCCTCATACTCATTTCTTTCTTTATGATTTCACAAGTGAAAAATCAACACTTCACGCGTCAGGCTTTATATTTATCAAGTCCTTTAAAATATTAACCCTCAGCGCACGTTTCGAAGTGACTATTACTATTATTATAATCTACAAGTAAAGTAACTTAACCCAGCCGCTCCATGACAAAATTTCAAAATTATTATTATATTTCTCCACTAGTATATTTTCAGTCATGCACTGGAGGTGACGCGACAGGGCATACTTACGGAAAGTATCTATCTTAAGCAATGAAAATGCGCCTCATTTCGCTTCACCATAATACAAACTTGAAAATATAGTCAACCATTCGACTTACTAACTACAACTACACCTTACATGCTTTCACTTATGCAATTAGTTTTAATAATCTAAAGGCTGGCCTCAACAGTAAGTTAGTGGCCTCCAGTGGTGCTCAGGACACGTACTATGCCAGCCTACCACTGCCTTAATCTAAACTTGAACACAAAGCCAGTCTGTACTTGCCNTCTAAAGGCTGGCCTCAACAGTAAGTTAGTGGCAAGTGGCGTCAAGGGCACGTGATATCAAGGACACGTTCATTAAACTATCGGCTTGTCTTACTTTGACAGAAAGTTAGTGTCAGCGACGTCACCTCTTCCAGTGGTGCTCAGGACACGTACTATGCCAGCCTACCACTGCCTTAATCTAAACTTGAACACAACGCCAGTCTGTACTTGCCACCTAACGAACTATTACCGAACGTCCCCAGAAGTATCAGACGCTCGTTAAGCGTCTAATGATTTCAAATGAACTCGTAAACTCGAGTAGAAATACGCGAATGTACTTGTGCCCTGTTTACATGGCGTACAGTAACGACTATTTGATTGCATGACAGGAGAGTGTACGCCAAAACCATAGCTTATCAGTTAGGAACAATATTTACTCTGCAACCATATCACGTCCACTAAAAAAATCGATATAACTGGATAAACGTCTCATATCGATGACCTGAATGGGCAAAACGAAGGTCACAAGAGATAAACTAAAATGTATGGCCCATTTATACAAGTTCATTCAGGTGTTGGTATGATTATAAATAAATATACAGTGGAAAAATAGAATGGATGAACTGCAAGCCCTGGTGAGCTTCACCGAACTCAACAGTCGGTATGATTATAAATAAATATACAGTGGAAATATAGAATGGATGAACTGCAAGCCCTGGTGAGCTTCACCGAACTCAACAGTCATTATGTACGAGCTGCCACTATATATATATATACAGTAAAAAGTATTCCGCCACGTATATAGTTCCTACAGTATATAGTATTCCGCCACGATTTCTCTTAAAACCCTCATATTCGATACTTTATAACCTGAAATTCACAAAAATCGCAAAATATACTAGATAAGTACGTGTGACGTCACGATCGGAGGAGTTTTCCGGACAAACGGGAATAGTTCCATATATTAATCTCCATTGTAATATTCCCAACATCATACCTGTATATACATACGACGTGTGCAGACGTGTACATTGTATGTATATAAGCACAACCGATTTATTGTTGGCATAAAAGCTATTGTGATGCTAGAATGCCATCTCGTGTTTAAATGGCCACATCGATACAATCGATTTGTTTTATTACGAAACAATGAAGAAGTATAAAAGGTTCGTTTTTTGTTATTATTACGTATGGCTTGTATATAGGACTTATATTACGAAGATTTAATTAAAAATTAACAAAGGCAAAAGTCTACAACACCCGGTATTCCCAGGCGGTCACCCATCCAAGTACTAACCGGGCCCGACGTTGCTTAACTTCCGAGATCGAACGAGATCGGGTGTATTCAACGTGGTATGGTCGTAGACGAGAGAACCTTCTTAGAGTTCGGTTTTGTCGCGACGCGTGACGCGATTCCACTCCGATTTAATCTTACATTTTTTTACCATCAAGTACTCCAATGAGATTTTTGTCGACAAAACGCCTTAATAATGGTTTAATATAGTCATGAGACGAAATAAACAGCAAACAGAGGGCAGGAAAGCCTTAAAATGAGGCGTTAATTAAACTTAGCGGTATCAACTGTAGTGCGTATTTCATTGTCAATATCAACATTTGCTATGTCTATACAGCACGCGTCTTGTGTTTGTTGATTAGTAGGTGCGTTGGAAATCGCGATTCAACAGCTGCTTTTGATCACACTGACTTGAGTTCTGAAACTTTTTCAGCAATCCGGGCGTAAAAGTTGCGTGGCGTATTATACATCGGTATAGAGCCTTTTCAGCTATCTCGACATTAAAGTCAGGGTGCGTATTATACATGGATAAAGAGCTATTTCAGCTATTTGGAAATTAAAGTCAGGGTGCGTATTATACATGGGTATAGAGCTTTTTCAGATATCTACACGTCATAGTTGGGATGCATATTATATTCGAAAAATTACTATAACCCAACCTTGCATAAAAATACATAAGTAAAGAAAAGTAGGAACATACCTCATTATAACTGCTCAAGCTCCGCTGATATTGCCGATGATGTAGTAGGTGTAGAGACAACGGTGATCGTGTCTGAATGAGGCTTTGTCCAAATTCCGTCACAAATTTTGGTTCTTTTTTTTAGCAACGTCGAGAAAAAGTCGTGAAGCACGTCGCTACTTCAACCTATAAAGAGAAGATGAAGTAGCACTTCAGATTGAGAAAACTAAAAAATGTTTTGTATTCGTCTCTTTATTTTGCTACTGAGACAATATATACACAGCGGTCGAGGCAGATCTAATGAAGGTGAAGCTTCCGGGGCCTGGAGGCGCACGGAATTTTTATTGATAATTCATAATCTCCGTTTCTTGATGCAATACTTTTGCTCGCCTCTTTTTACACCTGTCAAGTCTCCATATCTGTATAATAGTTAAATATTTCTACTACTGAAATAACCGATGCTTGTTGCTTACAGCGCTACGCTACTGATTATATTCGTTGTTACATAAGTATAGGAAATGACATGATATGGGGGAGGAGGGGGGGTCATTGTGTATCTAGAATTCAGCGAAGCGAATCGTATATATCATTTGCTACTGCATTCGTTATGATGTTATTAAGGAGCATGTGCGATAGTCACTGATGATGATGGACCCTAGAGGTTACTATAACCTCGGTGGAAGTCACCACTATCGCTGTAGTGACCCCGACGTTGTTGGCACCCTATTTATACAGCTGGGTGGATTGTGGGCTGATGATTGTGTCTACCGGGTAGACTCTACAGTCTATCCCTATATTCCTCTATCTACAGAGCGAATAAAACTAAAAATACCATTCACTATCTGTCACTATTGAGCTCTGAGCGCATTTTTCCACCGTGCAAATAAATTGCTTTAAAAAGAAAGACCACCTAAAGCTATTTTCGTGCCCGTGATCACAATTGAATACAATAATGCAATGGCGGTGAAAAAGTGGCTCAGTGCTAGAGAGCATTAGTCTCACGGCCGAGAAATTGGTTCGAACCTCATCAGAGTACATTGTCCTTGAGGAAAACACCAGCTCATAGTAGTAGATGTATAAGTTGTGTTCATCATCATCTTGTCAGTGACCACAGATAATACTATTCCACAAGGTAGTGAGAATGTCGTATAACAAACAATCGAATACTATCTCGAAGCTTGTGAAATAAAATAACAAGAACGTAGCAACATTAGATGCAATAGGTAACATAGGTACGGAGGTGACCTGGTACCACCGCGATACCATCGAGTTGAACTCAGATAACCTCCACTCGTGATCCGATTAGACCAAGTGTAGGCAAAGTGGTAGATGTGGCTATCAAAGGGGTAGATAAATGTACAGAGGTCCGAAGGGTCAATTTTAAATACTAGGGTTATTTATTCTATACTAGTTGCCCTGCATACCTACCGAGTAAGCCCATTGCATCAAATTACACTCTTTTACCAGAATTAATCAAAAAAGTGCTCTGGTGCCGCGCTAAGTCAAACACCCTAGGAGCTATGCGCACACGAACAGACACACACACACACACAGTTTTTTCTATATCTATGAGATAGCAACGTTTAGCTTAACCCTGTTACGTAACAATACCCATATGGGCTCATTTTGCAATATTTTCAGGATTTTTTCGATTTCGAATCACCCGAAATCCGGTAAATGGGGGCCCGGAACACCGAGGGTCAACAGCCAGTAGGAATGAGTCGTAATTTCAGTTTACATTCATACAGCAAGCCAAACTCGAATACGCTTTCAATGGTCAGACTTGATATCCAGTTTCTATTTCAGTATATAAGTAAGCTTATTGTTTATGAAGGATATGCAAACATGTGACATGTCGGTAGTAGCCAGTGAGACTACATAGTGATGTCGTTGTTGATGTTAGTTTGACAGTGTTGGGCGGAAGTGCTCTCTATTTACGTACATCGTACAGTCATTTCTCTCATCAAAATATCACCACACAACTAAGACACACCACAGACCCAAACCTTTAAATTTACAACTGTTTACACTGCACCTTGTCCAAACAGAGAATATATATTAGCGAGGGTAGAAACTTTATCAACTATACCAACTATAGGGAGCTTTCTCGAGAGAATTTTGACAATGCGCTGCAGTGTAAATGTCATATACTCACTCTAGTAAAGACATTGTTGAATTGACATAGCAGTGAGAGTAGCCACTCAGGTCAGGTAATTTTGTGTAACAGAATCTTAGGCAAAGCACAAAACTTCGTTCTTAGATCAGCAAAAGCAAAACGTTTACCAAATTGACAGTTCTAAATTTAATTCTTTTAGGCACCAGAGGTGCGCAGCCTGCGGCCCGCAGGCCAAATGCAGCCCGCGAACCGAATTTGTGCGGAACGGAAAGCTGTGGTTTTTGAATAGTGTACAGCTTGTAACAGGAATTCAGTGCCACTGTTTTGATGTTATATGAATAGCGAAGCTTCCCTAAAGTTGATTTATTTGATTTTGCATGAAAACCCCAAATCGATATTTTATATGCCGGGAATGCTACAAGGTTGCACATCTCTGGTATAAGCTATGTATAGGATGGATAAATTAGCCTCGTAGGCATATTAACATTGCAGTGAAGAGAAGCAAATGCAATTTTTTACTCTTTTTTTTCCCTGAAATATGCTGCAGGCCCCATCATACTAGCCTAATCCGACATTGAGGTACAATAGGTTCTCGCTTAGCGTCGTGAATAGGTTCTCGGAAAGTGCAATGTTCGATTAAACGACGTTAAGCAAAATCCCGGAACGGAACGGAACTTATTCCACTGGTGAATAACATAAAGAGAGTAGAATATTATGGACAACTGATGATGGTACTAAATAGTGGAAAACACAATTATGACCATCACTAATTGTCTATAAAATTCTACTCCCTATAAGCAGTGGTAGCATTTACTGAGTACTGTACTTTCGTACGACTTTGTTCACTGCTATGAGTTATCTTATATCTCGAATTATTACCGTAACGACGTCAAACAAATGACGTCATTTCGAATGCTCATTCGTCTAAACAGAAATTATATTCCAACAGAAATAGAATAATAGGTCGCTATATCTTCGAAGTCCAAAGGCATTATTATGCTGATTGCAGTACTGGCAGGTAAGTGTGTATAGTAGTAGGAGTATAGTCGTATGTGCTACGGACCGAGCAGGTACTATTTAGCGATTTGAAACAGTTGACGTTGCCCATGCATAATATATATATTATTTTAATAGCATTTTCCACTACTAAGATAAAAGGTGCTCATTACTACATAGTCAGTGTTGTAAAACAGAGCTATGCGACATATTATATTCGTTATTACATGTGCCCCCCCAATGACATGATATGTACTTCGATTCATTCCAACGATATAGAATAGAATGCTACAGTATTGCTTACTGCAAAAGGAATGCCTGAATATATTCCTAACAAATAGGTTTCCTCCGTTCAGGTCTGCTACTACTAAGGACTGCTATCGGAGATATTACTAACGCAACCTTATCAAAGTACATCACATGTAACAACGGCGAACGGTTGGACAGAAATCACATATGTGATGGTATTATACACTGCAGCGACGCAAGCGACGAAAAATACGTAGGGTCGGGGTTCAAGTGCTCTGTTATGTCATCAACACGTAACAAGCAAAACAGGTATAACAATCCTAAACATCCTACACCTAGTTAGAATATTTATATTGGCCTGTTGTAATTAACTTAAATAACTCAAATTCCATTTCAGACGATGCGTTCTCCCACAAGAGATGTTGCATGATGACGTAGCAGATTGTGAAGATGGAACTGATGTTTGTTATGATTCGAAAAATCAGTTGATGACGTCAAAATGCTTTAAATGTTTCGACGGCATAAAAACCATATCGCTTACGCAAGTACAGTGTACTATTTTTATGGGTCGTGGTTGTCAAGTGAAGAGTACCTATATATCGTCGTATATTCATATATACAGGTTTGTGACGGAATAATAGACTGTGACGATATTTCTGACGAATGCGCGTGCATCAAGCGGAAGCGAAAAAAATACGGAAAAGCGCTCAACCGGAACCCGATCTGCGATCAGATACGGTAATTATGACATATGAATGATTTGATGACGTCATCACACGCCTAAATGGTTTCTACGTCACAGATACGTCGAGATACGAACTTCGAGCGGGCAACAAAAACCGCATGCCGGGCGTATACCAAGGAACACTGCATGCGAAGTGGGACAGATCGAATGCAAGACGGCGGAAAGCGATGACGTCAATGTAGCGAATGACGTCATAGAAAATTGCGTCACTGCGAACCAACTATGCGATGGGAATCAAGATTGTCCACTTGGGGACGATGAAGAGTATTGTCCGAAGTCTAATTATTTTTGCATAGGTAAAACCTATGTGAGGGATTTATGAATGTGTGTGTGTTTGTCTAATTTTGTTCAATTTTCGAGCCCCCTGAATTTTACTTCTTGTACTTCCACTGAAATAACCCCTACCCCTAATGATGTGCCCCCACGGTTCGAATATTTCAAATACTAGCAATTCTTTCATTACTTTCAAGGTAGCAACAACACTGGGACATTTTGCGATGGCAAAATTGACTGTCCGCATTTCGATGACGAATGCTCACCCAAATGCTGGTTACGTCATCAGTATTGCAATGACGTAATATCGCTAACGAGCCACGTGAATCGAACTGTACTAAGCTGTCAATCAACTCAAGGAAATACGTCAGAGGATAGTTACGTCATAGCTAAAGAAGTATGCGATGGTGCTATAGATTGCAAGAACGGGGGCAATGATGAGGCGCACTGTCTCCCATCAACGCATTTCTACTGTATAGGTAAGTTGCTCTGGACCAGTGATTTTGAACTTAGGCGGTATCGCCCGACAGTACAGTATATGTATTAACAAGGTTTCAGGCGGAACCTAAGGAATGAATATCCCCATTTTTTGCAAGAAATAAAATTACTGCCGTTGGCTTATCAATCTCTATACTTGGTTGAGAAATGATTCAGCGTAGTAAAATCTCAAAAATGATTTACCGTAGTTAAAAAAAATGCTAACGAAGTAGCTTACAGATAAGTAACAGGGGCTTATTTTCGGAAGTTTTGTACCAAACTTTTCTAAATGAAATATAGAGTGAGACTCCTTGGAATATGACAAATCGCGTTTCCTCTACATACGAGTTTACTCAACCTTAAACGACAGCTCAAAACCACAATATACACTATCAAGCCAACCTCTGAAAACACTTTCTATGTACTGAGGGCGTTGTGAGCAAATACTGTCTGAATGAATCTTTTGAACTATTGATTAAGTGAGTGCTGAGTGCTGTAGGACCTTGAATAAAGTCCTTTCGCTATAACGTTGGCGATAAAAATAATAAATTAGAAATACGGATAAGATAATCCTAGCATATATAAAAATATACAATGCGATACCAAACGTGTAGTAAGTTAAACTGCTATCGCGCCATGTTTGTTATTGTTGGGTTTTGAGTAGCGGGAGGTGGTACATGGAAGATACAGTGAACCTATCTACGAGGTTAAGTGGGTAAGGCTCACATATATTGCTAACAATATATAGTCTTCTTTAGATGACAAGTGATTATTATTCTTTGCCCTTTCTTGCATCTTTATGCGCCTGGCTGACACCACATCTGACACGCCTGTGTAGTCTGAAACTGCATCTGTATAACTGATTAGACATCTTGAATTTGATAAGCTAATTTATCGCCAAAAGCCAGCTACAGTTAAATATTTTCTACTACTAAGATAACCGGTGCTCATTACTACGTAGTCAATGTAAGAAGTTTCAAAAGCGCTATGCGATATATTATATTCGTTGTTACACTCGTATAGGAAATGAAATGATATGTACTTTGATTGATTCCAACGATATAGAACTGAACGCTTCAAGGGGTCCTGCTCGTGGGACGAAATGACCGTAACGAGGAATAATGGGGCTCTGGGGTTCTGTTTCAAAATGCACTGTTATTTTATCACCAGGAAAATCTCCGCTATTTGTAAATTGGTCTCGTCGTTATGATGACACACGTGACTGCGATGACGGAAGCGACGAATGCCAGAGAATGTTTAACTCGTCACGTGATAATACGTTTCGACAAAGAGATGCTCTGATAAGAAACTTTATATTGGTAAGCTTGTTGTCTTATTAAAGGCCGCACAGTAAATATTGCACATATGTTGGTGCTGTATATATTAGCCCTCGCCTAGACTAAGGACCGTCAAACTTTTTACATCATTGACCCTTGTTCAATTTGAAGATAATACTTAAATGAATTGCTAGAAACATTAAGCTTAAAATCTTAAAACGATAGCAGAATATAGTCGCTCACCCAGTACACAAGTACAATTAAAATCTTCATGGAAAACCCAGTGATGGAGCCATTACCATATCATATAGCATAATAAACTAAAAAAATTGTAGACTCCGT